>ML793752.1:233112-251517 GCA_009831015.1 Picea engelmannii
AAAAGTGACATTTTGCACTTTAACCAAAGTCAAGTACAAAATAGAACATAAAGTACATAGGACAAAGAGCCAAATGTCTTTCCCACATGTGTTAAGAAGGGATAACACATGGGGAACACCTCCCAAGGTACACAAATCAACATTTTCGCCATTTTTGTATCTATCGATGGTAGAGCAAAGCTCCCGACTGTAAAGTTTTAACAATCTTTCTAGTTCTCAGGTTGTGCATTTGTATATGAGATTTCTTGTTTTATGACAAACAATTTTCCTGCTCCGTCTATGTTTTGATCCCGTACCAGAGAGTTCATGATCGACTGATTCGCATGAATTGTTGCAGTTATGTTATGATAAAGGATTTATCGTTGCATTATTGTATTCTCTGGTTTTCTGCATTTGGATGTAAGAGGATCTTGTCTTTGGATGCTCTCTCTCACAGTCTGTTAGAAACCTAATGTTTATAACAGACCCCTGCACTCTTCTTATACAAGTCTTCCCCCTACTCACCCTTATTACAACTCACTGTTTGAAGTTTATCTAAGACCTCACTTGCCCATGCATGCCTAGCCTAGTTTCAGAGTTGAAATGATGTTGTCCTGAGTTTACCTCCATTTGATCATCCATTTTATAAACAAATCGTGACATTAACTGATGGGCGTCGGGTTCTTCTCCTGCTGCAATCCAGGAGTGACTTCCGACGCTAACAGGGTACCTAGGGAGGTACCCAATGGGAATGTGGTTATGCATTATTAGTGGAAGTCATTCAATATATGAGAATGTGGTCATTCAATGTAAGGTGGATTAGGTCCACTATATTAAATAAGGCCCACTATGGTAGTTAGATGTAATAAATGTGAGAACGCTTTCTAGAAGGTTTCTAGGAGATAGAGAGAGCTATATAATGAAGTGTAAGCAATGTAATGAAACATAGTGAAGAATATTGTGAATGTATCAAGTATTGCTTGAGGAGTTTTATCCTTCCATAAGGATTAATCTATGGTGTTATCCTACCTCAAGGGTTTTGATTATTTCTTGTGTTCAATATTTGGTGAATGGTTTAGTTTATTCTTGGTTATTTCTAAAGTATATTCTCAAATCTATTTAGATACTTAACAGACTGATGTAACCTATACAACCCTGCAATCTGCCCAGAAAATTTGCATGTGTGGCTCGCACATGCGACCTTCTCTCTTCTTTGATTGCAGCTGTATGATCGTTCGTATTGTCCTATATGGTCCGCACACGTGGACTGTACGACTCCACACATGTAGCCTCTTCTGCTGCTCCTCACACATGTGAATTCACACGTGCGACCTCTCTCTTGGCTGAAAAATTCAAAAAAGAAGAACATTGAAGAATTTCCTTGTTGAAATTGCCACCCCAATCTCCTTGGCACAAGTGCTCACTCACTTATGCTAACTCCATAATGTCACAATGAGATGTGATGTGCCTCCTCACATTGCCTCTCCTTTTATCAACATTAAATTAGAATTGTTTATTCCTCCATGTGGGTGTAAAGCCCCAACTCCATACAAAGGGTTTTCACAAAATAAAAATGCAATGTGAGTGTCAACAATGATTCCCACATGCCCGACACCAAGGCCAATGTGAGAATACCTGTCCTATGCTACAAAATCATCAATAATATCCTTTTCAAACTTCACACTAGCTTACAAAATTTTACAATTTGTCGAGTCTAGGCATGGGAGGATCATTATTACCCCTTATTAGGTCTGCCAGTACCCAAACCAATAAGTATATCCCAAGGAACCCATCAAGGGGCATGTGTAATGGTAGTGGCATGTATTGGGGTTTATTTCATGGGGTGGATGTCATTGACTTGCAAGGCCATGTATAATAGTCATCCTCATGAGCACCTTTGTAGAGGGAGTGCTTAGGTAATGAGGTACCCATTCCTTGTCATTGTGTCTTTCCAAATCCTTGTTTTCCTTTTTCTCTATGTTGCAGGAAATGACCCCCTGCGTGTTGTACCAATACCCGAAATGCGTTGAAAAGTTGAAACGAGTACAAAACTTTGTCGAAACGCTGTTGGTCATATCGTACGACATTTCCCGATTTGGAAACACCGTACGATATGGTTGGCAGTGTTTCCAAGGCGTTTCGTCCCATACGATAGTCGTTTTGGCGGATTTTTTTTGGTTGCGGGCTTGTCCAAGCGGCCAAGAGGACCATGGGTCCCTTAGGTTGAAAAAAATCCCCTCATTAACCACTAATAAACATTTTAAATCTATCCAAATATCATCACCATTTCACCCACCCTAGTAATTAATGGGAATATTAAATTCTTAAAAGTGGCATTCTCCTTTATCTTTCATTTTCATCATTTTACTTAAATTTTTAACATTGCCATTAATCATTTTAGGATGTTTGAGAGTGGTTCCAACCTCACTGGACTTCATATGGAGAAAGTAGAATTTTAAGTCCCATTCAAAATTTAGCAAACTTAACGGTTTTTAGGATTTCGAGATTGGTCACTGGATTCAATCATGTGTGAGGGTATGGAATTGGCATTTAATCAAGAGCTTCAAACCATCTATGTACCTTGATGTCTACCGATTAACATTTTTGGGGTTGATTGGTCCGGTTATGACAACATTGCTCTCTACAATACACGGATGTACAAGTGTCATACTAGAGTTTATCCAACCCCCATGATGAAATGCTCTTGAGGAATGTTCTTCTAGGGTTTAATGCCTCTCCTTTGAGATGTTGCACTCTCTAACAAGATGTTAGTCCAATGCTCCTATTCCATGTTTAATGCCTCTCCTCTGAGATGATGCACTCTCTAACAAGATGTTAGTCCAATGCTCCTATTCCATTGTTGTATCCAACTGTCCTCATGCAAGGCATTATTTCTATAACTGTGTGCCACATGTCCTTTCATGTTAATATAGATATGGTTTTTCTTCTAAAATGTCATTTATGTGTATCATTATTTTTTTCTTGCAAGATAATGTGTTATATATATCAATGTTACAAAAATCGTTTCGGCGAAAAAATTGCCGGGGTCCAGAAAACGTCGTTTCGTAAAAATCGGCAAAACATCGGCAATATATCGACAAACTTAAAAATCGATTTTTCCCTAAAAATCGCGATTTTTTCCGATTTTTCCCAAAAAATCGCCCGATTTTTTGAGAAAAAATCGTTTTGTTGAAAAAATCGCGATTTCTCGCGATTTTTTGCCGATTTTCTCAACAGAGATATATATACGACGTTTCCCCCAACGTTTCCATTTTTTGAGGGTCGTGTTTCCTGATGTCTCTATTTCGAAAATTTCCAGACGTTTCCCCATTTTGTGCAATTTAGCTTTTTCTTTACAGCTTTAACCTTTTTTGGCTTTTGACATTTGATTTACTATGTCCTTTTGTAAGATATGTAGTCATTGCGTAGGACTTGGGGTGATGGCCTCTTAGTGAAGGGGTAGAGCTCATGCTTCTTTCTTTCTTTCTTGGTTTTTAATACTTTGCTCTTCTTATTTGTTTCTTTGTCCCGCATTTTGAATTAGGGTTTTTTGCTCTTTCTATATCATTTTTTATAAAGCTGTATCAACCTCGGCATTCAAGCACCTTCTTCTCATGGGATTATGAAGCACATACCTTTTTGGGATACATGTAACAACTAGCCCAAAAGAAAGGACAACAGATAGGTCATAGATGGAATATGTTATTCATGGTAAGGGATATGGACACTTTACCCCTATTAAGGCCTCATAGTAGTACAACTTTTCTCGTGAGTGACAACACTTGACTAGAAGATGATGATGACCACCAAGGTGAAGGAAAAAAGTATAAATTCAAAGCATCATGATTCATCATCCAATTCAACCCATGATCACCACTTCCATGTCAATTTTCACATGCAACTCTATGTGACTAATTTTCAGATCTAAAAATTGCTTTGTAGTGATCTAACAGTAAAACCCTAGCTGTTATCGATGAACAATTTTACACTGAAAATTATTGATTGAAAACAAATGCAGCGGAAACACAAAGATTAGAGATGAATCATCAATACACATGAGACACAAATTTCAGTTCTGTAATCTTGTTAACATCAGAAATCCTGAGGGCAAAACTAGCCCTCCTAGCCAATACAATATCACCAAAATGTGAGGACAACCTTGTCCTCCAAAGTCACAAAAATTGAGAACAACCTTGTTCTCCAATAACCATACAAATCAAAAAACCAAACCTCAACAATATTCATGGAAATCTCCTTTGCCCACGAATCTCTTGTAGACCACTTGTATAGCCTGTTGACGTCACCTGTCAGCTTATACGGTTTTGTATCTATCCAAAAAATCAGATACACGATTCATACTCTTGCAACCTGCATATATACGCAGTTCACCTTCTTGCGACCTGCGTATATATGTGATTCACTTGGCCTATGACCTGCGTATATACACAATTCGTCTCACCCGTGACCTGCATATATACACGATTTGTCTCACCTGCGACCTGTGTATATATGCGATTCATCAAACTTGTGACCTGCATATATACGCGATTTGTTCCATTGCAAATTGTGTATTGTACAAAAAATTCGCTCCACACGTGCGACCTTCTTTGCTTCTCTCTTTTGGACCAGATTCACCACCTTGTAGACTTTCCCTTTGCTGAGATCACCAAGCCTTCTAACACAAGTGCAGACTCCCTTATGCTAGCTTCATCATGTCTCTATACACTCTACATGATATGTAATGTCATAATGACCTCTCTTCTTTATATACAATCCTTAGGGTTCACCATAGAAGCCCCTCCACAAGTCAACATCAAATTAAGCTTTCCTTGTGGGTGTGAAGCCCCAACACAAGCCCATAAAGTCCATCATCAAACCCATGAAGCCCCCACTCAAATCCAAGGGTGTTTTCTCCAAACCGAAAGTGTGATGTGGTGCCCATGATGATTCCCACATGCCCAACACCTAGGGTCATGTGAGAATACCTGCCCGGAGCTACAAAAATCAACACTCCCTCTTAGCAAGGAAGGTATTCTCACCACACTCCACAAGTGGGAATGCCTCCCGATGCTACAAAAGCATCAACATTTCATGCCTCAAGTATTGACATTATCACTCAATATGAAGTGTCAGAATGATGTACTTGAGTATGTAATGCACCATAGCATATGAGTGGGCTGAGCTGAGCATGTAATGAAAAGGCATTTGCGGGCAACTGTCTATGGAGAGTCCAAAATGACATCATCGGATCTATTGTCTGAAATGTGGATCATGGAGAAAAATTTCTCCTCTAGTTACCCCTAGAAGTGAGGGGGTAACAAGATCAATAACATCCACTTGCTCTTGTTGTTCTGAACAAGATGGCAATCTGATTTCTTTTTGCACAAGATCAACCCAAAGTTTTGGAAACTTGGGTATGTTCTCTTGAGCACAACCACCTTGGACAAAAGGCATCTAGGAAGGACCAAGTCCTTTTAGGGCAATGGACACCAACTCTTGATCCTCCACCTTTGTCCCCAATGGTGGCCAACTGATCCTGGTCAAGTAGCTCACCTTAGTATCTATCTTGCTCATGTAGACGGTTGAATGTTGGTCTTGCAAAAGCAACTGTCGAGAAGCACAAGAGTTCTAAAATAACTCAACCAAACAATCAAACATTTTCTTAACTGTTTTCTTATCTGAAATGCGTGAGATGAAATTATTTTCACAAAATCAAGTATGATTCTCTTCACTTTGGCTTCCTTGTTCCGATGAGCGGCCAATAGTGCTGGATTGACAGGTTTTGGAATTTCCTTTTCAACATGATCCCAAAGATTGGCCTCCTCCATAAGAATCTGAAACTGGAGTTTCCATGGAACAAAATTGGAAGCTCCATCCAACCTGTCACACTCTCTAAGACCGAGGATCACTTTACACATCTTGAACAAGCCTCAAGTGCTCAAAATCAACAGTAGAACAAAATCCTTGCAAGGATCAATGTGCTTCTCCCAAGCAACCTAGGGTTTGATCCCAACAACCTCAAACAAGGCCAAGCACCTTTCTTAGGAAATCTCGAGTTTGCTATCTCAGATTTTAATGCAAAACAGAAATTTCATGTCTTAATTAGAGGTTTCCCGGATCTTAACCCTATGAATTTCAGCCTTAGGGCCGTTGTGAAATAGTGTATAAAATAGCAGCAGAATGAATATAATATTTCACTTGCAAATAGTCCAAACTTTTATGCAATCCAAGGAGACAAGATACCAAACAACTTGGATAAGTTCCAGCTCTCAAGGGTAACTTATCCCACATAAACCAGATGTAGAAGTTATATTTGACAGCAGTTATAATAGCAGTACAATGGCAGGTATAGCGGCAGCAAAACAACCTGTTAGATTCCTCAATGAAGATGTCAAATCACTCAACAATTGTCGTTTTTATTTATGTCAAATCATCAAGACATATATAGCTGCAAATAACAATACAGGAATAATAGATATGGCTGAAAATCAAATCTAGAAAATGCACAAGTTTTGGACAGCTGAAAACTTCATTTATATACTCAAGATGAAGTACATGTACATACCATATCCTTATCTTAAGGTTAGTACAAGTCCACTGGCTCTTCGAAACCTAAGCTAGGGAAAACATGAAAACCCTAGCTCAACTAAGGAGCTTCAATATGCAAGAATCACTTTAACACATCCTCCAAGGCAAGATGTCCTCTTCTCTTCTTCTTCTCCAACAAAGGAACCCTAGGGTTTTATCACAAAACCCTATTCTCCAATCTCCAAAGGATAAACCCTAACCCTAGATCTCCGAGATGCTCCAAGAAGACCAAAAAACCGTAGCAACTCAAGGGAGAGAGAGATCAGGTACAAAGAGAAGACCAAGAGTGAGAGAGAGACGACGAGTGCACACTCCTCTCTAGGTCACATCTCATTCCAAGAGTGAATAAATGATGAATAAGGACTCTCTCCTTCCTCTATTTATGCAAAAAGTAAGCGAGGCCAACAATACAATGTGGGCCCAAGCCCTTACAAGCAACTTACAATAAGCTTATGTAGGCCAACACAAGTGAAATGCTATACTCCAAAGTACATGTGTCATGCTCCAAAGTGATATCGTATACAATAAGGGCTCCAAGACGATGTAGCTACACAAGGTAAGTCCACATGCCTTTGTCACAAGCCTCCATGGACTCCATCCATCCTCCTAAGCAATGTAATCCATTGGGTTAGCTATCCACGACAAGAACATTTTCGTAGCCTAGGCGTCCTTGAGCCAATTCCAAGCCTTTGAATAGGAATCCAAGCAACCCCATGCCATCTAGGGCCTGATGCCTTCTTTAGGATGCACAATGCTCCTCCTTCCAAGTAGGGCATTCTTTAAGCAAGTGAACTCTCCATGTGGCCATCATGAAGTGCTTCCACCAAACTGTCAAGAGAACTCCAACACCTAAGGGAAGAATACTAGGCCAACAACTATTTGAGGTCAAGCATCCACTGAGCAAGCCATCTCAACTGTGCAAATCCATCACGGACCATCTCCCATGTGCCAATCCATCTCAGAGCATTCAGGGGCTGAACATACACCATGTATCCCAAATCACATGAAGCACCCCAAACATGGTGTAAACATTTTCGGAGTAACTCGAAAAACTAACAGGCTCCAGTGCCATGCATATAACACTGGTTGAATCCTTGTGAAAGAAGGATGTCTGAGCTAGCCCCAAAAGTACATAATGAATTAGGGCTCTCTAAGATCTGTAATGAAGAAGTTTACGATGTCATATGATATATATTATAAAAGCACATGGATGACCAATGCTTATTCAAGGTGGTCTCTCATGGTCAACCTTAAGCCCAATGCATGAGGATAATCACCAACTCGTTCCCTGTTTTTTGGGTCAGGCAGGGTGTACACTGAATTGGTCAATTTTGATCATTGCTTTGGGCATGTTGCTTAGTTTGATATGATCAGAGTTGGTCACCCACAAAGTGATCTGCGTGGTCCTTTCAATTTACGAGATGGCATTGAAGTGGCATGCTGAGCTGTCGCGGAGTTGATGCAGGGTGCTGATTGGAGTTGTTGCCATTCTGGCACAGAGGTAATGTTGGTGTTGTAGGCACAGAGTTGATTTTGCACAGATAATATGGCTAAAAGAGTGTTAGTGCAAAGATGATTGCGAGTGATGACATTTTGGTCCTTGGTACATGTTAGAATTGTGAACACCGGATTTGACCTTATAAATCCGAGTGTTAATCTACAGTACATATTCATGGATATCATTCGGGGTGAAGTCATTATTACAGAGTTCACCATTTGGCATCAACGGTTCGTGAGTACATTACAGGGTGGATTGGTCAGTCACTCCATTCACACAACATTGACGGTTCATTAAGTGACTTTCAGACTTGACACATGGTCGCATGTCTTTATTATTCAAGAATAGATGGCTGGACAAAGTGTGGAAAAGTTTTACACAAATACATGTATAGGATATAGCATAGGTACATGTGGATAGATGATTCAGCAGAGAAGGTGCCCCATACTTACAGATTCATTGTAGTATTCAGAGTGAGTATGGGAGGTTGAAGACCCCTAGGGGGTGTGATCAGGATGATTTTGCTGTGTCATAGTTTGCATGATCTTATAAGGGTTTTGGACACCCTTTGGGGAGATGTGCATGTGGTTCTATTTGTAGGCAAATATGAGAAGTTGCTATTTTTAGCTACTGCTATTTTTAGCAGTTTTTTGAGAGTGGTCTGATTGCAGGTCTGATTTCATATTTTAGACCACAGTTGGAGGATTTGCCTATGGTGTGAGTTTCATTGGATTCCGAGGATGGGTTATTTTTAGCAGGTGATTGAACATTTGGGGATCGAGTATGGCGAGCAGGATCAATGTTCGATTTTAGGCCATTCTGAGCACTTCCAATTTTCAGGGATCTGTTGCATTTTGGCATGGTCTATATTTAGCTCAGTGGGCCCACATGGAGATATTAACTATTTTTAGACAGTCTTAAGCCTTGGAGGGCTTGCATATGACCTTGATTGGTGTGACCTTCATGATGATCCCTTGTTTACCTTGGGTTTGACTTTATTTGTGAGATCTTCAACTTCTCGTGCTTTCCCCTTCTCCTTTGCTTCTTCTTCCCAGAGAGATTGAGATTGATTACTAGCGTGGAGCATTTGAGGTGGTGATTGGTTCTGCTGGATCGTGACTGTTACTATCCCATTTAGTAGTGCTGATTTGTACCTTTGGAATATTGCTGTCCAAACTTGTCAGGACTTTGTTCATCCTGCAACTTTTGATAATAAAGACAGTTTTTCTTGACGACTACTAAAGGTTTTTCATGTGTGAAACTCTATCTTCTTAGCCTTTCATGTGTTATTGATCTCGTTCTTGACAGGGTTTGAGTGAATAGGCTTTGGGTTATCTTCTGCTCTATTCACTTTCTATCTTTTCCTTTTCTTTGACTCCATAAAAGGCACAGGTTACTGATTCAAATCTCTTGATTTGGCATTTTAAAACAATTTTTTATATCAAAACATTGAACACTGCATCTTAGGCATATTAGATTACCCATCTAGGTCATTTTTCATTCTATTTTAGGTGGATTACAACAAGATTAACTTGCTGTAATTTCCATTTTGTCTCAGAAACATAAATAAACTTTACGTTTTTCTTGGTTTCTGTGCATTAAAATCATTCAAAATAAAAAAATACTCAAAAAATACATAAAAACAGCCTTTAAATCGATAAAAACAGTCATAATTAGTTGCTGTATTTTCTGTTTTTGCATTTAGAAAAGTGTGTTTTCATCATTATAGTTGCAATCGGTTTGCATCCCCAACTACGTATTAACGTTCTACATTGGGTTTTGTGCCATATTCAGCATCTAAATAGAAATTACAGCTTGCTGTAAATTCTGTTTTGTTGCTTCTTTGGCACCTTTTCATAGCATAATTGCATTATGTTTTTTCCTTTTAGTCATAGACAAAGATTGCATCGTCTTCCTTGCATTTTTTAATCCTTAAATCATCTATTAATTGCTGTTTTTTGCATTTTTATTTGCAGATTTGTTAGGGCAGCGAGCTACAATTTTGATTTGAGTGTTACTCACTGTTTCTTGCATCATAGTTTGACTCCTAAAGTCATCTAGGGATTCCCCCCCATGGTTAGCAAACACTAACCCGAAGTGCAGGGAAAGAGTATGTGGTGACAGTGTACTATTTCCAGTTACCATGGAACTGGACAGTTTCAACTTTCAAGTGATAACAAGAACTACGTTGTTGCACAAATCACCAACCTAGTTAATGGCATCATTAAAGATCTCATAGTGGAACGTCTTGTCTTTAGACTATTCATATCAATCTATTTCCTTTAGGAAATAAAGACCATCATGAAAGCTCAGGATTATGTTTAACTAGGGACAATGGTTCCTATTTGTCCAACTATCTTTTATGATTGAACAACCATATTTAACCCAAACATGTTTATGCCCTTGCATTTTTGGGCCACTCTTGTCAATGCCGTATCAATCAAGGTCATTCTTGTTAGTTATGCCAAGGTGGCTTGAAGCCTTGTGGAGCTTCTGTGATTGGTTTGACCATTTCATCATAATAGCGTAACCATACTACATTAAAAGGAATTCGATTTGCATTAAAAGAATCAACACTTGTGGCTGTTACAACTTGGTTTTCTTCTAGTTCCATTTCGTCATCTTCATCTAAGTCATCTTCTTCTTGATTCTTTATATTGTTGTGCAAAAGGGCAAGCTTTCATGATGCAACTTCAGTATTTCCAGTTTTAACTCCAAACCTTGTTCAAGTAGCAAATGGGCTTTCACTATTGTATAGTTTCCTGAAACTCCTTGTTGCAAAAAATTACATCTATATGAGTGGCGTCCCTTGTATTCTTGCCTGTTTTGCTCACCATGGTCACAAATTTCATTAACAATGGTCATGGGTCCACACTTTCTCTTTCTAAACTTGGAGTTGAAGCTGATGCATTTGATCCTTCGATAGCTTGTTGAGATTAGTGAGATCATTGTGCCATTTTCCCTCCTATTTGTTAATCTGACCCAAAACCCAATTGAATGTTTTTCTTTGCTAGTTTGTTGCTCTTTTTTGTGAAACAAAATAAATGTTCTCTCTTTTTTGAGAGATTTTTTAGGAGGTAGAAGGCTTTTACTTGGAGGGGTTGGGGTTAGTGGGGCCTTTTAGGGTTAGGATAGCTATTTTTATTTTTATTATTTTACTATTTATTATTTTTAATCTAAGCAATGCCTTTTAAGTTAAAAAAGTGCATGAAATTATCAAGAATGATAAACAGTTTCTAGCCATTGTCGGGACTCGTTGAGAGATGGTTTGAGTAGTTTTTGGAAATAGCGTGAGACCACTGAACCATTTTGTCATCCAATAACCGTTTTCGGGGTGGTTTCATGGGTTTGAAGATCATTTCCAATATTGGAAACATGTTTTTAACCCATCATAATTTTTTAAGGATTCATAGAGATTGAATATTAGAAAGTTGCAAGCCCTACAATGCTAGGTTGTGAGCTTGGGACAAGACTTGCAAGGAAATGTTACGATACATGAAAAGTTGCAATTCGGCTACAAAGTTGTAGGTGGATCAAGTTGCATATGAATGAGGGATTGCAAACACAAGAAGTTGTGGAAGCATGAAAGCACACAACCCTAAGGCTGCGAGATAGTCATAAGACTGCAATTGTCAAGATTATGGAGAAGTTGCGAAGCTGGGAGATGTTGAAACCCCAAGGTTGTTGAATGACAAAAGGTTGCAACCCTAATATCCCTAAGGTTGTGGAGTGATGGAGGAAATGCAATTGCCAAGACTGCAAGGTGTAGAAGTGGCCCATGGAAGGCAAATGATCAAAGTTAGATAGACAACTATTTCCTTTCAGATTCTGATCATGTTGAGATTCCAACCCAACAAAGAATATTTGCATATATAAGTAATCACATGACAAAAGTAGAGCTAGCTACCTAGGTTTTTTGCTTGAGAGGCAAGTATAAAAGTAGTGGTACTTTGTAATACAAGCTTTGAAATAAAAGTATTGTTTATGAAGATTCTTGGGGTAGCCTCTCGAGTGTGTCCATTGTGTTGTTGTTTATTGTTTCTGTTTAATTAGATTTTAGTTTTGCAATGCCTTGTGCAACCCTTTTGAGCCACAAGTTTAAAAACCCCTAGTTTTACTAGATATCTCCTATTTTTACATATTACCCCTTTTCCCCAATACCTATAAACTCCCTTGTACCCCACATCCCCCCGCCCCCCAATACCTACAATAGAATGACTCTATTTTTCACAGTTTAAAATCCCCCTTTATGAATGAATGTGATGAGATATTGGTCAACAAGGTGAAGTCCCATGTGACAAAGGTATCAAGGAAGACATTCTGTCCTCAAATTCAAAGAGTTCAATCAAGTATTGTAGAAAATGTTCTACCTTGCAAAGTATGAAAATTGCTTGTAAATCTACTTGCAATATCATAGGTAAAATCCAAGCCATAAAGTTAAATCACTATGTAGCCAAATTCCACAAAGTATGCCATTTTGTTGCATCTTGCATCTCACATCTTGATAAGTTACTTTGTAAACTATGCATAGCCTTGGTTTGTTGTTCATTTCCATGCCTTATGTTAGTTTTGTAATGCCTCTTGAAACCATTTTAAGCCATTTGCTAAAAACACTTTCAAAACTTCAAACCTAGAGATTGCTAACACATTTAATTTTAGAAGCCTAGTATCGGAGCTTTTACAACAAAATCTAGCACCCACAAGAGTGTAAAGTCCTAAGCACCAAGGTGATAGTTTTGCTTAACTCAGGAAGGCTGCCCACTGTCACCTCAGTAGTTCTTTTCCACACTTTAGGTTGGCTCTTTTCCAACACAAAGGGGGCTTCCCTAAGGTAGGATTGTCAAGGTTATGGAGTGGAGGCTCTAGGTGAAGTTTGAAGAGTAAGCCTTCACAAAACAAAGGGTTCTAGTATATGGATATGGAAATGGGGGAAGAGTATGGAAAAATTAAGAAATGGGAAGGAGGAGGTAAGGAAATGAAATGAAAATGAAAAGGAACCAGTGCCTATCAATCTATTGGGCTAATCGAGTCATGAAATATTGCAATGGAAAGAACTATTTGATACATTCACAACTACTTCATAGAAAGGAATTATAAAGGAGGAAAGGACTAATTTGACACATTCAACCATAATGGATGAAAAAACTAGTTTGATACATTCATCATTTTCATTAGATACTCAAGGAAGAAAGGACTAATTTGACACATTCAACCTTAGAGTGTTTGCTGGAAATTATTGTGGAACCTAGTCTTCGAGAGCTAGGGGTGCCACTCATCAAACAAATATGAAGGTGCTGTTATCTTTGGCTGAATTGTTATTCAAATCAACAACCTATTTGATAGATGAATGATAGCAATCAAATCACATTAGCATGATAGTAAGAGGTTTCTACGACAAATTTACAACAATTGAAGAGCATAAAAGTAAACCTTACAACAAAGTAGATGCAATACCTCACTCCTTCATTAAGTTTTCAACAAATGATATACAATAGAACCCATCAACCTTCAATTCCAAGCTCTTATTCTCTATCTCCTCTCCCTTTCCCATCACTAGCCATATCACTTCACTCCCAATCCCTCTTAAATGGAGAGAGCTACTCTTTTTATAGAGTGAGCTCCATCTCTTTACAATAAATAAGTAATTGTTTTCTTAGATCCATTAGTTCTCCAAGAAACAACAAGAAAATATCCTCCTCAACAAATTCCTACTTAAAGTAGCAATGAGTTGTTGAGATCCATTTTCTTCTCCAAAAAGAAACAATAAAATATACTTGTAGTTATCTAGATACATCCTTATCTCAAAGGAAGACAATATAATAATTCTCTCATACATAAACAACTCATGATACAAGTCAAACAATAATAAAATAATGAGTGGTTATGCCATGTGTCTTACTCTTCTCCAAAGTGATTGACCATGTCAACAAGCTCCAACATTCTCCTCAATTCTCTCCAATAGAGGTCACTCCATTAATAGTCTTCAATAAATGTGCAACAAACACCTCCAAGTAGCATGTGTGGACCTTCAATAAGGTGGACCAATTAAAATCTTCAAAAATAACAAGTGGCCTCCTAGATCTCCTCCAATAAAATAATATTTACCAAGTCATAAGGATAGGGTGGCACTCTCCAAGAGGCTTCTTGTAATATCCCCCACCTCTTGATAAAGAGGTTGTGAGAGACTTAGTAGTCTAGTTGTCCCCACTAGACTATAGTCTCATGAGTCATGGGGACCAAGAAACCCAAAGTACTTACCTAAGCACAATATTATAATTTAAAGATGACTTTGTGGAGAACAGGTAAAGTAAGTGGAGGAAAAGACCACATGAGGAAAAGCAAAGAGTTAACCCTAGGAGGTGGTCAACTAACTCAACAGAGAAATAGAACAGGGGTATAAAAAGAAAAGGAGGGCGCATCTCTCACTATTCTGGATTATTATTACTTTTACATCTTGAGCTCTAGAGCCAAAGACGTTTTGAAGGTTTTGGGATAACAAACCCTAGAGATCAACTTGGTGGTGAAAGATCCCACCTATCCTGGTCCAAGCTTGGTCATGGAGGTGCAATATTCTTCCCTCACCATTCTACAACAACATACAGGTTATTCAGTCAGTGAAGAAAGAAGGAATGCGTAGTTATGAGGTTTTCCAATAGGAGGGCGCACTAGTTGAAGGAAAGATATTCGATCTGGAGAGAGGAGGGGGTTTTGGTGACCAAAACCTATTGGGATCTGATTGATAGGCCTTGGGCACCTTGCCTATGCCATTTTTGAGGAGCTTTCTTCAGTATATGATTTATTTGGAGCTTGGCACGATTTCTATAGGAGGAGGGCGCACTGCATCAAAGAGATTCCTTCATTTGGGGTGTCATAACACCTCCATTCAACTTGAGACTTTTCCCAGGGGTTTGTAATCCCTTGATCTATTATTCTACCAATTTTGGGGGGTTTTGGAGGCCTAGAGGAGCAAGGCCGAAATCTTGGTGATCTACAACCACAGAGAAGTGCACAACTCAGCCAGGGAGGAGGTTTCTAGCTATCAGAGGGAAAGACATTAATCATGTCCCTTTCTCCAGTTGTTTGTGGTTCCTTTGGAGGCTATTCTCTTCAGTTTTGGAGCTTGTTGGAGCAACTATTATTCCAGCTTGATTATTCTTCTTGTATTCTTCCAGATCTGCAGATCTATTGTATCAGGATCACTCTATTATCTAAATAAAGGTTAGATATGAAGTTGTTGACTCTATATTGGTATTCATTGCTTGTATCTTGTCATTTTCTTGTGTTATATGCTCAGATCTATATCTCCATGCTATTATCTTCTAAGAACACACCTTCAATGCGCAACTTAATGAAGTAAACCTACATAACACATTGAAACAATAAACAAACAATTAAACAATCCTTGGTTCCAGGCAAAAAACAACTTGGGAATATTATAGTGATATTAGAGCGTTAAATCCTCCCAGCTTGTGGGGATTAGCGCATGTAGAAGTTCAGTGGTATCTGTATGGGAAGGTGCAGAAGACAGACAGTTGAACCAGAGGTAGAAATGGAAGGTTTAGGTCAGGACAGTGAGCTATAGGTCTTAGCAGGTATAGCAAAGGATCTGAAAATCTCCATAGACCATACACAGTTTACACTTGAGCACCATCTACAGGAGACCCAGGAAACAATGCGCAAGGGATAGGTTGAAATGAAGGAGACCTTAGAAAAATTAAATGCTAGCTAGGAAAAAATTGCACAACTCCTGATGCAGATGACCCATTATGGGAATGGCCCAAACATTTATGCAAACAAGGAAGCCAGTGGTTCTCATGGGAGAACTAGGCCTTATCATGAGCAGGATCTTCACTACCATACAAAGGGACAAAGCTTTGGAGGGGGGACTTCCATGGGGCCAACACACAATAGAGTTACCTCTAGACCCTATATGCCTACATTCTTGGATGGCCAACCACAGGATAACCACTTCAATGAAGTAGAAGACAACTTTGAGGAATATGCCAGGGAATATGAAGCATTGAGTGCAGGATTCAGGAGACAGGTTACATTGGACCAATATTGTGGTATCAAATTCAGGGGTAAACCCAAAAGCTATCACAGGAACAACAATGAGTTGGAGCGCAGGGCAAGTAAGATGGAGATTCCATACTTTGATGGGTCTTCCAAGGTGACTGGGCAAGCTTGGGTGCATAAGGTAGATACCTATTTACAGCTTAACCCCATGAGGGAGATGGATGCCATCAAGTTTGCCACCATGTACTTGGAGGGCAAAGCTCATGACTGGTGGTATCATGGTTTGACTACCTTGGGTCATAACCAGATTACTGCTTACACAGAGTTCACTCAGAGACTTATTGACAAGTTTGATCAGGGAGATCCAGAGCTACATTTCAGGGAGCTCACACAACTCGGGCAAACTGGGTCACCAAAGATCTATATAGAGGAGTTTCAGAGGGTAGCTGTGATGGTGCCAGATGTGTCTCAAGCGAGACTAATGATGTTCTTTACTGAAGGGTTGATGGAACCCCTAAGGGGTTGGGTCAAGGCTTTTAAACCTTCCAACTTGCAGGAGGCCATATGGAGGATTAGGGACTTGATGGGATCTGTAGAAAAAACTAAGTTTGCCCCTAGACCACCCATAAACCAAGGGGGAAGAGATCAAAGGGGGGTTGACAGAGGAAAAGGCAGGATGGATGAGGCTACTAGGAGGGAATTGAGGAGGAACCAACTGTGCTTCACATGCAAGGAACCTTGGGATCCATGGCACAAATGCATGGGTAAGGGCAAGGCTCATTATATTGAAGTGATTTCTGATGATGAGGAGGAAGAAGATTTCGGCCACATCCAGAACATGGAAGCAAATCCACCTAGAATGGACTCTACAGAGAAGGAAGAAGGGGAAGAAGCAGGTTTCGGCCTTGCAGCAGACAAGAAGGTTACAATAGCATCCATCAGTGGGGTGCCTAAATTCAACACCTTCAGGATGAGAGGAGTACTTCAGGGACATAAGGTTTCAGTAATCATTGATGGGGGAGCTTCACACAACTTCATTGATTCGACCTTATTGAAAAAAAGGCATATACCTACAGTTGAGTTTGAAGGATTTCGTGTGGAGGTAGCAAGGGGGTCGCACCATGCCTTGTGATAGGTATATTCCAGGAATGAAACTTACTTTGGGAAGGCATGACTTGGCACAAGATTTTTATGGGATGGACTTACTAGATACTAACATCATCTTGGGAGTTCAGTGGCTTAGCACATTGGGACCTGTCACTACCAACTACAAAACCATGGAGATGTCTTTCATTGAAGAGAATGGGAAAAAGGTGATACTCAGAGGGATGACAGGTAATACACCTAGAGTGGTGACAACAAAGCGCATGGAGGCCATTTTTAGGAGAGAAGACATTGTATATGCAACAAAATGTAGAATATCAATTCAGGTGGATAAGAAAGGGCATCCTCATTACTCCCAAGACATTCAAAAAATCATTGACAGTCACAACAAGGTTTTTGAACCTATTCCTCCAGGAGCACCACTAGATAGGGGGTTTGAGCATATTATAGAATTGGAAGAAGGAGCAAAACCTGTCATTACTACTCCTTATAGACACCCAAAAAAGTATAAGGACGAAATTGAAAAGGCTATCAAAGAACTCTTGGACATGGGCCACATTAGACCAAGTTCTAGTCCTTTTGCATCTTCAGTGGTATTGGTAAAGAAGAAAGATGGGACTATGCGCATGTGCATTGACTACAGGGCATTGAACAAAAAGACTATCAAGAACAGGTACCCCATCCCTAGGATAGATGATCTATTGGATGAGCTTCATGGTGCTGTCTACTTCACCAAAATAGACTTGCACTTTGGCTATCATCATATCAAAATGAGGGAGCAAGATGTGCCAAAAACAACCTTCAGATGTCATTATGGTCACTATGAATTTTTCGTTATGCCCTTTAGGCTAACTAATGCGCCAACCACCTTCCAATCTTGCATGAATCATGTCTTCAACAAGCAATTAAGGAAGTTCCTCTTAGTCTTCTTTGATGACTTGCTAATTTATAGCAAAACTTGGGAGGATCATCTTCAACATGTAGATCAGATCTTGGGCATCATGGGGGGACAATCTTTATATGCTAAAGAGTCCAAATGTGAATTTGGGATGACAAAAGTCCTTTATTTGGGACACATCATTGGAGTGAAAGGAGTACATGTGCACCAAGAAAAGATACACGCCATACTTGACTGGCCAATACCCAAGACTCTTATTGAGTTGAAGGGATTCCTTGGCATATGTTGTTACTACATGAGGTTTTTCAAAGGTTTCTCCCAG
>ML793752.1:276254-287446 GCA_009831015.1 Picea engelmannii
CATAAATTATAAATTGCCTGAAAAGCGGCAAAATATAATTAGTAAGTGAAAAAACACTCCAGAGTATAACTCACGCTTAGGACCTGAGGTGGCTAAGACCTTTTACAAATTCATCATGCCAACACCTCTTATTACAATTTTTTTTATGGAAATGTAAAGTAACCAGGTGGTCTTTTAGACCGGTTGAATTTCTGAACTTCTGAATTTTGAACAATAATGTTCAATCTTTGGCGGCTCAGCGGAAATTCACCATAGTGCAACTTTGGTGGATAACACTGCTCTCTCCTCCTTGTGGTGGGGCCCCAAACTTAGGACCCTACCGACCTCCCCGACTAGTCTTCTTCTTGCCCTTTGTCCAAAGAGCAAGGTCCTCATCACCCTGGCCTGATTGCTGCTGCTGCTGCTGCTGTCTAGAGGGCTCTGCTACAAGTCTAGTCTCCTCCTGGATGAAGTCATCCCACATCCTCTCCCATGTAGGCATAACCTCTCTGGCAACAATGCCGCGAACGAATGGACCCCAAGGTTTGGTAAAGCTGTTCAAAGCTGTCCTCACCATAGAGTTGGGTTCCACCACCTCTCCGACGGCTCCAAGCACGTCTCTGATCTGGGTGTAACGACCAAGGAAAGAATTAACCGACTCATCCTTGAGCATGCAAATGCCCCTCAATCGATCATGAAGAACCAACTTCCGGTTCTCATTAGAGCTCTCATACAACTTGCATAGAGATGCCCACATCTCATATGCATAAGTCTTGCCAGTCAAGTGGGGAATGATATGATCCCTCACTGCATCACAAATAGTCCTCTTTGCCTTGTTGTTCCTCTTCCTGAACTCTGCCAACAAGATGGGGGTAGTAACAGGAATAACAGGAACATGCGCCTCAACTATATCCCATAGTTCGAGGTCCTCTAAGACAAAGACTATCCTCGCCTTCCAAGGCGACCAATTGCTAGCCCCAGCTAGCCTGTCCACCGCACGCATCTGAGATGCTGACATGTGCCAAACTACACTCCAACTGATGCTCAAACTGCAAAGGAACGCTGCCTCACTCCTGTCAACACAGGTGTGAAAAGAGGTAAGTGAACTTTGACCTCACTCCTAGCAATATAGGTGTGAAAAGAGGTCGTGAAACACAGCCTCACTCCTGTCCCCAGAGGTGTGAAAAGAGGCTGTCCAAACTGTGCACAAACTGCTCTACAATCTTCTACAAAATTCTGCCTACAAGCAACCACTAAAAACTGTCAATGGCTGTCCACGAAATCTGCCAAGAAGATGTCTCTAACAACCCACTCATATGCTGTCCAAACTACTCAAAAATCAGCCACCTCAGCGCTGATACCATGAAGATTTTCCAGGTCCTATCAAGCTGCCAACTAGGTCTGTCTTTGACCTCAAGTCGGCTCTAAGTTTCAACTGTCAATGAAGGTATTGCTGCTGTTTTAGGACAGCCAACAGTTCAAGAACTTCTTGCTGATTTGTTACAATTACATTCACAATTTTAGGTGCTCTAGCATGTAGTTTTAGTCACCAAGGGTTAGCACATGCATACTAAAATAAATGTAACACACCTAGAGATCTTTATAGCTGAAAATAAAGCAGTTCTACACTTTAACACACATGAAATTGTACACAGCTATTTTTGGTCAACATGACCCTGGATAAAACCCCCTCGGGAAAAACTAGTTTGGAATATATGTCTATATATGAGGAAAATAGATGGTGGATTACAACAAGTACAAAATATAGATGAACCTGATACAATAGCAGCTTGATCCAAGCTGAAACACAAGTCCAAAAGAAGGAAGAGTGCCCTAGAATGGTGCACCCCTCAGAAATGCTGCCAAGACCACTGAAATGAAGCTAGATGCCAACTGGAAGCTCTGATCTAGAAACCCCTCCACAATACTCTGATACTGATGAGTAGCCTCCCTCTGAAAGAGACCTCACTGCAAACTGAGCTCTCTAAGACCTCCCTGTTGATGATGCGCCCTCCTCCTCAAGTGCGCCCTCCTTAGATCTGGAAGCTCCTCAATAAATAAACAGGGAACTAAGCCTCCATGAGCCCTCCACACAAGTAGGCGCCCAAGCTTTCCTCTCCCTCTGCCTGAAACCTCATCCTCTTGTTCTCTCTCAAACTCTTGGAGTGAACAAATGAGTGAATGGCCTCTTCTTGGCCTCTTGCGCCCTCCTTTAGGATGCATAAGGAAATCTAAAAGATGGGTGGATGAGATCATCTCATCTCATCCCTAATCAATGGTTGAGATCACTCAAAAAGAATCTCACTCAAAAACCCACTTTACTTAAGTTTCCATAGTTTCACTTTATGTCTATTAATTCACCCACTTTGTGAATTAATTGTCACTTTAGGCTAAAAAGACCAAATTTCACTTTTGACTTAAATCTCCTAAGTCAAAGTGAAATTAGACATAAAGTACATGGTACATGGTACAAAGTACTTCCCTCATGTGTTTAGAAGCTCACAAACACAAGGGGACTGCTTTCCAAGGTACCCAAATCTCAACAAAAAGTGCCCGGCTCCACACAGCCTCAATGAGGAATTCGATCTTTTCTTCATGTGCTTTTGGGCCGATTTCAGTTCTTTTCACATTCCTTGCTACCAGATCCTGCATTGCCCATTCTTCTGTAACAGCTGCTTGGAAGACATTGTGTCTTCTCCTGGGGACTGGTGTGGCATTATTTCTTGTTATTTGCCCATAGTAGGTGCACTGCTTCGATTGCGTTGTCAAGTTAATGGCCTTAATATGGTCAACTGAAAGCAGAATTTATGCTTTTCTCTTTCTATATATAATGATTGTTGATATGCTGAGCAAAGAATTCGGTGTTTTGTCAAGGCTACCGGCAAGGAAAACTACTAATAGAATTAGCAACTATAGTCACAACATATGGAAAGAAAACATGTATCAGTGCCAAAGTATCTTGTGAAGTATATGGGTAATAAAAGATTCTCATGTCATCAGCAACTATAGTAAAAAATATGGAAATATATTTATAAAACATGTACGAGCACCAAACTCTCTGGTAGAGAAAATGCTCGATTTAGGTTTTAGATATGTACAAAATAAGTATGTACATGTGCATGATGCATGCATGTGCTTGTTCACTATCTCACTGCTGTCAGCTTTCGTCTATAATGAAAGCTTTCTGCTCATTGTTCAGATGCTTGATTTCGCTTTTTAATGTCATTATGGTTAAGAATTAAGCACAAGCAAGACAAGACAAAAAACTAGCGGAAAAGGCTTTATGCCATTCTGTTGTGCATTGTATTGATCTCCTGATATGAATTTATAGTACATGGAATGGACCATTTCTAGATCTAGATCTCATTGACAACTCATCAATGGAGCATGACAACACCTCAGTTTACAACTCATATCAATGTGGTCTCGGACTTTGTTATTGTCTAGGGACTCATAGTCTAACATTCCCCCCCTCAATCACAAGTCTGAATAACTGTACCAGTAACAAAACTATAACTGGTATCATCTTCAATCTGAAACTGCTGAACTGAGCTTTGATGAAGATATGCCTGAAAAACCGCAAATATTTGGATGTTGATTAGTTCATCTGGAAGTGAACAGCTGCCATGTCTGAACATTCCCATTCTGTTGGTTTAGCATCCCAATAGTTGATTGATTTGAGGAGACCAGTTACTATGCTGGAATTCCCAAATGTCGATAGATTTTTATGACTGATAGGACTTTGAATCTTGAAGCCTGACTATCATCATTGATATTTGATAATTATTGTTTAGTTTCATATCCTGACCTGCATTTTCCTTCTTGCTCATTTTCTCTTTGCTCCTTTACTACCCTACTCGCTAAACTGTCAATTATCTAGTGCCCCCCTTCCATATTCCCATCCCCTTAGGGAGCCAGGACAGGTTGGCAATAGGAAATCAATGTAGAAGCAAGCATAATAAAAATGTTAAATTAGATTAAAATGGTTAAAAGATTTCAAAACCTTAATACATGCATAATAAAATTTTAAAACCAAGCCTTTGGCTGCCCACATGCATATTTGAATATTTCTTTGCCAGAACCATCCAGTGGATTCAAGATTGGGGAAGGGATACTTACCCTTAAATTGAGGCAGGCTCTGTGCCTACAATTTTCATGTTTGCAATTGAAGAGGAGTCTCTTAAAGAAATGGTGGTTCAGTTTTTGTGTCTTTGTAATATGTATTTATCTCCTTTATTATTTTGTTTGTGGTCGTAACAGTTTGGATGAACTTGAACTGCTTCTGAAGGACAGTAAAGTCTATAATTCCTTTCTACATTCTCTGGAACCTGTGAGGCATCTTGATTCGGTTAGTAGGGTCAATCTGCTCTTTGTTTTTTGATTAATGCTTATTTTTGAATTGTATTCATTCAATATACACTGTACACCAATTCTGACGTTTATTATGCTGTCATATTTGTAGTTGCGAGGAGAACTAACAAAAGGCCATGTAGATCTGGCAAGTAAGTTCTTTTCTTTGTTCCTATATTTCTTTGCAGCTCGATTTCCTTGCAACATGTGAAGCATTTCCTTTAATGGTCTTCTTCTTTTGATTGAGAGCTGTTTTATCTTTATTCTTTCAGGAAATAATCTCACTAAGGACTCCCAGATTGCAGAACTTAGGAATCAGGTTAGAATCTGGACTGGAAACTATCCTTGTTTTAGTATTATGTGTGATTTGGCCATATTTTATTTCTGCTGCTTTATGAAGTTGATATCACCAGTAGGTCCATCTTTAGTCCGCAAGTTATAGGAATGGTGCTGCTTGATTTATTTGGAATGCTCAACCTGCAAAATTTCAGCATGTTATAGAAAATAGATCATTCACAATAGTTTACTGCTTCATTGGACTTTCCACATGGCAGCTGGTCCTCCAAGAACTGAGAAATAGAATGATCACTGTATTACGATATTCATCCATGCTTTGAAAAGGGCCTTTGTCATTTTTCACTGCAAGTTTCATTGGCATTCAAAAGGGCATTGGTGTTCCTTACCTGTTCTGCCTCTTTCATCATGTCAAATAATATCAACTTGGAAACACATCCCTGATAATATAAACCAAACTAATATCTTTGAATGCACTGGAAGAAATTACAACCAGAAATCATGAAATATAATCAACTTGAATTTGTTTCCAAGAACTTAAATTTTTAAGGATACATATCCTTTCTACTCACAGGAATTCATCTGGATTTTGGGTGTGAAGAACCACAGTGCATTAGTGTCTTTATCATCCACCATCCATGCAAGAGATCCATTATTAGTTTTTGATTACTTTACTGCCCAGTTCTGTAGCAAGTGTATATTGTAACAATCAAATGTGCAGAGCACGCTGATTTATCCTATTGACAGGTTTCCACCTGACTTATCTTTTGTTGAGAAATGTAGCTCGAGCAGAAACTTCTTGCACAGGTTTAGTGTGAATGTGCAGGAAGTGGCTTGAGACATTCTACTAGTGACCACTTAGTAAAAGTGGGAAATATTCCATCTTGTAATTTCACTTTAAAAATAAAAAAAATTGGAAGTCTAATGTTTTGAAGTCAACTAGTTTTAGGAATCTAAATGAAAGGTTCTAGAAGTTCTAGAACATTAGGGACTTAGATTAAGATTTAATCTTGGCTGTACATTTTAAGATTGAGATAGTTGGTAGTTAGGATTGAGGAGATTAGTTATCCTTTCTCAAAGCATAAAAAGGACAAGACAGGAGAGGTCAATTACACACATGAGAAGACAACGAGAGAGCTGGAAGAGGGCAGAGTGCATTCAAGGAGAAGAAGAGGAGCAGATTGCTGAAGTGACCAGCAAGTACAGCAGGCCATACCATGCTGTAGTAGTCCTTTCTTCATGCACAGCCCATACACCCTCAGATCTCACCGTATACTGCTGTTTGAGGTGATTTGATTGGCTGTGTGGCTGCCGGTTCAAGCAGGCTACAGAGGTCACCTTGTAAGCTTTGATCAAAGGATTGAAAAGTTGATTTGAAGGAGAAATCCCTGTGTATGTGTTTTATTTCTTCCGATGTTCATTTTTCAGCTAGTGTGTTATTGATGCAATGAACATAAATTTAATTTTCTGCTATTAAATAAATTGTGTTTTCTGAGTTATTTAATGAGAGAACATTAGGACAGCAGTCACCTAGGATTAAAAAGTTTACATGGTATTAGAGCTTACTCTTTGATTGAGATTCTCAAGGATTCACATCAATAAATCAACTGTCCAAAACAAGGACCAACGGTTAGAGGGTTTCAATATTTTTTTAAGGACTTATTTTCAAATCTGGGAGTTTGCGCATTAGATATCAGGGATGGCCTTAGCTAGCCTCAGATTCGAGGATATACTAGATGGTGCCTCAAATTTCCTGTCATGAAAAGTGAGGGCTACATTCTTATTAGAAGAGAATGATTTGTAGGATATTTTCAAGAATGTTGTGCCTTCGCCTACAAATCTGCAGTAATTGGCAGCTCACAAGAAGAAGGAAGTGAAGGCCAAGCAGATGATCCGTCATATATTTGAGAAGAAAATAGTGAAGGAAATGTTTGATGCATCAGTTAGCCTTTACCAGAGTGAGAACATAAACAGAAAGATGATATTGTGAAACAAACTTAGATTCATAGAGATGACTAGATCAGATTCGGTTACTAGTTACCTTATGAAGGTCATGCAGATTTGTGATCAACTTGCAACAGTTGGAGAGAAGATTGCATATGCATAGTTGGTGAATATGGCACTACGTGGATTCCTAGCTTCATGGGAACCATGTCTCAAAGGTATTTGTGCTTGTGAGAACCTTCCTAACTTTGAAAGGTTGTGGGATGACTATATCCAAGAGGAGACTCGGATGGAGTCAAAAGTCAACAACAAGGGCGGTGACGATAACCAAGCCCTATTTGGTCAAACAAATAAGAGTAGAGGTAAAGGACCCAGCAAGGGTAAGGGAAAGAGTGAGGAGTCAACCTCACAGTCAGGGAAGAAGGACTTGAGTAAAATCAAGTGCTTCATTTGTCATAAGCACGGTCATTATGCATCACAGAGTCCAGGTAAGAAGGGTAAAGGGAAGCATCGGTAGAAGCCTCTGTAGAAACTCAAATGAACGAGTTTTCTGCCTAGTTTGAGAAGGATTTCTCGACGGTATCTTGCCTCTCTACCATCATGGTTTCTAGAAATGCGTAGTATGGGGATAGTGGGGCATCTCGTCATATGACATCAACACAACAGTTATTTTCTAGTCTAACGAAGCAGGACTCAGGACTACAGGTTGAGCTTGATGATGATGCCAAGTACCCAGCAGTAGGAGTTTGCACTATCCCTTCCATCTCGAGTTAGGTAACTCTTTAGATTTTGACAATGTATTGTTTGTTCTAGGTCTCAGGAAGAACTTGATTTCGGTTTCGGTTATGGAGGATAAGGGCTTTGTAATTGAGTTTAAGAACCAACAAGTCTCATAAGGACGAAGGGATCTAGCCTAGATACAACTCATGTAATAGGGGTTAGAGAAGGTAGTTTTTATAGGTTGCAAGGTGAATCCGTTAGAGCCCTAGTTCATAACAGTGACAACTTGTGTGAGTTGTGGCATAAGAGGATGGGGCACTTGCATCATAAGGAGTTTCCTATTTTGAGGGAGATTGTCACAGGTCTTTTAGAGTTCAGTATTGAGCAACATGGAGTATGTAGAGGGTGCATGCTTGGCAAGTATGCCAAGGTTGCTTTCTCAAGTAGCAAGCATAGGTCTAAGGAGATTCTAGTTCTAGTGCACTCGAATGTTTGTGGACCGATGTCAGTAGCATCAATTTCAAGAAGCATGTTCTATGTTTCCTTCATTGGTGACTTCTCTCACAAAACTTGGATCTACTTCCTAAAGACCAAGGATGAGGTCTTTAGAAGGTTTTAGGAGTTTAAAGCTCTAGTCGAGGACTAGATAGTGAAGAAGATCAAAGTCTTGAGATCGGACGATGGGGGTGAGTATACCTCCATGGAGTTCAAGGGATTTTGCAAGGAGGCAGGAATCAAGAGGGAGCTGATTGTTCCATACAACCCACAACAAAATGGGGTTGCAAAGAAGAAGAATCGATCCATCATTGAGGCTGCTAAGGCCATGATTCATGACTGGGACTTATCGATGTTTCTTTGGGTAGAGGCATGCAACACAACAATCTACATCCAAAATTAGTGCCCTCATAGGATCTTGGAGGACAAGACACTAGAGGAGGCATTCACTGGTGTAAATCCAAAGGTGGGTTGTTTCCGCATCTTTGTCTATCCAGTTTATATCCATGTAGTGGTAGAAAAGAGGACTAAGTTGGCACCTTCTATCTAGAAGGGTTTATTTGTAGGTTATAGCAATTGAGCATAGAAATTAAGCCTTGAGCATAGAAAGTACCCAGAAGTATAGCAATTGAGCATAGAAATTAAGCCTTTAACATTTGCAACAACATCCAATTGCTAGATCTAAGTTTTGAGTATCTTAAGTCACTTTTCCAAGCATGTATGCAACAATTAAAGTAAACCCTAGTGGCTGTAGCAAACTTTTATAACAGCAGCAATAAATATCATTAGTTTGCTAAAGTTTAAGGGAAGTTAATAAAATCGCTTTGAGAGAGAAAATGCTAATTCTAAGTGTAATTTTCCCCAGAAGAAGAGCTTTAGACTAGTGCTGTTGTCTTTTAGGGCTTATGGAGTCAAGCATGCAACACCTTGAAGATTGAACTAGATGATAAAGAAGAATGAGGTTTCAACCCTAAGGTGCAAAGCCTCTTGGGATTTAGGACTAAACCTTCAAGAAAATTATGCCTAGGGTGCAAAGCCTTTTTGGCCCTAGTTGCCATTTTCTCTCTTATAGATGACCTAGGTCAAGGATCAAAGACTAGGATCAAAACCCTAAGGTGCAAAGTCTCTTGGGCCTTAGGTCCTCGAATCCTAGCAAAAGAATGCTTTCACAAATCTTGGACAACAAAGCATATGAAGGAGAGAAAGACTTATGTCTCCTCCCCAGGGTTTCACCAAGACAATGTAACATGCAACAAGATAGTAATTATCACCTTAAAACATTAGCAATGACATAAAATTGCAACAATTGCTTACTTATCCAAGTGGCTAGGCAAAGAAAAACCCTAGTTGCAACACCATACCATCCAAGAAAGCAAAAGCATCCACAAAGATCCTTGTTCAACAAGTGTGCACTAGATTCAAGAGACAAGAGACAAAGATAGCGAACTTTTCTAGAGTGTCTCTCCCACAAATGTGAGAGGAAGTTATGATGAAAAAATGAATGGAGTGCAACCTTATTTATAAGGGAATTCCTAGCGCCCAAATAGTCCAAAAAGTCAAAAGTCATGTCTACAAGTGGGGCCGACCCCTCAATTTGCCTCTACAAATGATAAATCATGTCAAACCAATACAATCATGCCCTCCTAGGTCACACATGTGGTGACATCATGCTACAAGAGGGTGTGTGAAGGCCTTCCAAGGCCACATGTCATCACCTCATGGTGCAATCATGGTAGGAGGTGCATCTCCTCATCTATGGTCATGTCACATCATCAATGGTACCCCAAGTGGTCATCAAGCCCCATCATCGTCAAACCCTAAAATGTGACGTCATCATCGAGAGAGGGCCAACGTCCAAGGTGTAGAGAATAGCGTCCAAGGTGGAGAGGAGTGTATATCATCTATGCAAGGTATGCAACTGTCCACCAATGCAACGTCCTCAATCCAATGAGTAATAATCCCTAGGGTACACTACCTAGCATGTGAGCTTCCAACCCATTTATGTGCCACCATGACCAAATCTGTCAAAACCAAAGCCCATCTATCCATTGTCTAAGGTCCTGAAGATGTGAGAGCCATTGTTTGAATGTGTCAAGTCACTGGGTGACTCACTGCTCTGCATCACACATGCCATATCTTGAAATAGAGGCACAACGTCTTGGGTGAAATCTTGGGGCATCCTTCAAAGAACCATGTCAGGGGCATCTAGATCAAAACAAAACATGAAATCAAGTAAAGCCAATGTTCATAAGACATACTAGTCCTTGAATCATGCAAAGTAAGTTGTTACTTAAGCTATAAGCCACATGAACAATTCACATTAGTATCCCCTTCAAATTTTACATTAGCCCAAGAATTTATGTAAGTTGACAAGTTTGAATATGGGGAGGACCTTCCTCTGACCCTGTTAAGTGTGCTAACCAAAACAGTGAAACAAAAGACCCAAGTAGAGGTATATGCCCCGAGGAAGTAGTGAAAGATAAGAACCCTTCAAGAGTAAGTGTGATAATGATATGGATCGGGCATATGGTGTCATTGAGTCCATTTCTATGAGCGCCTTTGTGGAGGGTGCACTTGTTGAGATTTGGGTGCCTTGGAAAGTGGTCCCCTTGTGTTTGTGAGTCTCTAAACACAAAGGGGGGAATTTTGACCCTCATGCTTGCACTTTATGTTATAATTTCACTTTGACTTTATTCAATTAAGTCTAAAGTGACTTTATTCACTTAAGTCATAAAGTGACATTAATTCACTTAAGTGTGAATTAATGAACATAAAGTGAACTATGGAAACTTAAGTGAATGATGAGATTTAATCTCATCCATTCATTTTGGAGAAAGGATTAGATCTAATCTGGGCCCTTGGTTTTCTAGGTTAGCCTTGAGATGAGGCTAAAGGAGGCAAAGGAGGGAAAAGGAGATTCATTGTTCACTTGAGATAGTTGGGTGAATGTGAGAAGAGAGGTTTTTGGGGTTTGGAGAAGGTGAGGGCGCACTTGTGAGAAGCAAGGGCGCAAGAGAGGCTTGAGTATGCCATCTTGAGAAGGGAGGGTGCAAGCTTGGAGCAAGGGAGCCATCTTGAGAAGAGAGGGCGAGTGCTAGTGTATGGGCACAAGCAAGGGCAAGGGCACATCCATGGAATAGGGGCACACAATGCTTGGTGTAGTTGGCGCACTTGGTGAAGAGGAGGCACACTTGGTTGGTCAAGGGCGCACTAGATCATGCTAGAAGATGGGGGACGCATCCATTGAAGTGGGGGCACCATTCTTTGAGGCATGAACAAGGGTGCAATGGTTTAGATCAGACTAGGGCACAACACCAACTCTAGTAGGCAAGCAAGAGAAAGGGTGCAAATACCAAGAGGGGGCGCACTTCATCAAAGAATCTTCAAGGTCAAGCTCAAGTGGAGTTGGC
>ML793752.1:294794-306570 GCA_009831015.1 Picea engelmannii
TCGTGATGAGACCCCCTATCCTCTGATTAGGTCTTGTTTTATTATTTTTTCGGGTCCCTCTTGTTTCTTGTTGAGAAGCTTTTTATTGCTTTCTTGGGGATCCCTGGGCAAAGCATCTCGAGGTTTATTCTTAGGCTTTTGTGTTTTACCAACTTGCTTTTACCTTCTGGGCCTTTAGCCCCTTCTTCCCACGAGGTAAGGTGCAGTCTTGAAAATAGGTCAACCCAATGCCCGGATAAGGGGAATGGGATAGATGAGCGGGAAACAAGGTGTAAAAGTGGTAGTGTGATGGGAGCGGACGATGGCTTTTCAGAAATCCCCCCAGTGGCAAACCAAAAACCTACAGACACAGGGTTGCTAGGGCACCCATCAATCCCCCCAAACATGGTCAAGTGGGCAAATGTAAGATCCAAGCAGTTGTTAGAGATAAAAGAAATCAGATGCATATATTCAAAGGTTTCAATGATCAAAAGTGACACATACCATGATACCTGACCAGTTACCTCATGGAGCAAGAACCTTTTCTGATACAGGACCAAGCTGATGGTGATGGATGTTGCTGTTGCTGACAAGACAAAGACAATGGAAGAAGAAAAGGTGGGCCCTCCAGGGCCATGCTCAGGTTAATCCTGCTCTCGGTACTCCATGTCTAGGATCTGTGGGCCTCGAGACATGATCTCCTAGTTATCCCTAAAAAGTGGGGATAACAGGTTAGAACATAACAAAAACAATTTCATAGGGTATACTGCAAACATAATTTAGTGCTCAGGGTCTACAGATAACTAGGCCTTTAAGGTAGGGTCCAACACATCAGTTTTTTCAGTTGGGGATGACTAGTAGGTTTGAAGATGCCATTTATCACGACTCTTCTTTGTGGCATTTAATTTAATATTTTCTTTTTCTTGGCAATGCTACTTTCATATGTAGTTTTGTCAGCCTTACGTGAGCTGAGCTCCAATAGTTAATGAAATGAGATGGTGGAGTTTAATAAAATTTTCTTTTTCTTGGAATTTATTCAACAACATGCAGTTTGACACTGGAGAGAATGGTGGAGTGAATCCTACACTGGCCTTGCTTTTGTGTTGCTTAAAAATTAAATAGAAAACAACCCCCCCTAAACCATAAAGTTTATAGACTAGCAGCCTAGAGTTTTAGTTGAATTTCATATCACATGTCACTGTTGGTTATAGACATACCTTTTTATGTTCAGAATGAAGAATTCTGCACTAGTACTCTCTTTTTCTTGTAATGTCTCATGCTTAGAGGTTTAGACGATTATAGGTCCTTATTTAGGATGAAAGAAGGGTTGGCAAAAGGTCCCTAATTCAAACTATAGGTCCTTATTTATGCACATAAACATTATATGGCCAAGTGATGGAAGAGATGGGAAAATGCAATAGACTTTGCATAGTAGATGAAACATCAACTTAAAAAAAAATAGATGGAGTTTTGGATGATTGTGCATGTGAGAGGAGCTCCCTTAAGTAAAAGAATAACTTTTCTTGAGTGCCAAGCCGAAATAAGTTAGTGGGCAGCAAGGCCTCCAAACACATGACAGGCTTCAAACAAAATCTTGTGATTCATCAGGGTAAGAAGTTCAATATGAAGGTAGAATTGGGTAATGATGGCACCTATGACATCAAAGGGTTTGGATCAGCATTTTTTTAGCTTCAATTAGGTAATGTATTTCATATTGATGAAATTCTTTATGTTCCTGGATTAAAGAAAAATCTCATCTCAGTTGCAGTGTTAGAAAACAAAGGATACTGAATAGCCTTCACCAAAGGGAAGGCTCTCATGTGGCCCTCAAATGGAGATTTGAGCTCTGCCATGACTATCGGAACTCGTGAGAGTGGACTTTTACAAAATCACAGGTCAAGTTGTTCAAGCATTAGCTCACGAGATGATAAACCCCTGCGAGCTCTAGCACAGAAGGCTTGGACATCTCAACTACAACGCACTCCCAGGTTTGCAAAAGATGGTAACAGGTATGCCAATGTTTTTCATTTGAGCATGATAATGCTTATAGAGGCTATACTTTCGGTAAGAATACAAAGAAAGCTTACCCTCACAGCAATAGAAAAAAAAACTAATGGCATTTTAGATCTTATTCATTATGATCTTTGTGGACCTATGACTGCTCCATCAATGAATGGTTGTCTCTACTATATCATTTTTATTGATGATTGTTCTCGTAAAACTTGGATTTATTATTTGAAGACTAAAAGATGAACCTTTTAGCAGATTTCAAGATTTCAAGAATCTTGTTGAGAATCAGACAGGTAGACACATCCGTGTTTTCATAATGGACAATGGAAAATAATTTGACTCCTACAAGTATGATGAACTCTGCCAGTCTTCCGAGATTAAGAGGGAGCTCACAGTGCCTTATAATCCCCAGCAGAATGGGGTTGCGGAAAGAAAGAACAGAACGATCTGTGAAGCAGCCAGAGCCATGATGTATGATCAAAATCTACCTTTATCTCTTTGGGCGAAAGCTGCAAGCACTGCAGTCTACATTTAGAACATGTGTCCTCATAAAGCCCTTGAAGAGAAAACTCGAGAAGAAGTTTTCACCAATATAAAGCCCTCAGTTGATCATTTGAGAATCTTTGGCAGTCCAGTCTACATTCATATTCCAAAAGAAAAGAGGACTAAGTTAGAGCCCTCCAAAAAGAAAGGAACTTTTGTGGGATACAGTGAAACCTCAAAGGCTTACAAAATTTATGTCCCAGGTCAAAAGTTCATTGAGGTCAGCAAAGACGTGACTTTTCATGAAGAAGCAACTTTTTGTCGTTCCAGAGAACTTCCATGTGATACAGAGGAGCAGTAAGTTCCATCTTCAAAAACTTCAAATTCACCTCTTCTAGATGTGCAGAGGGAGGAGACCTTAGAGCCTTCAGTGGATCCCTCAAGGGATACTATCGAGTTTCCCTTAGAGAAACCTCCTGTTAAAAGGAAACCTACCTAGTGTCGGGAAATTCTAAAAGAAGCAAATAAATAATGCAACAAATGGATGTGTTGAACAACTCAAGGCTAGATTTGTGGCTCATGGCTTCTCTCAGAAAGAAGGAATTGACTATGACGAGATCTTTGCTCCTGTTGCCAGCTATACTTCCATCAGAATCATTATCTCTCTTGCTGCAGTTTTTCGTTGGAAACTTCACCAGATGGGTGTTAAGACTGCTTTTCTTAACGGTGAAGTTGAGCAAGAGGTTTATATCGAACAACCCGAGGGGTTCGTGATCCATGGGAAAGAATCCCATGTTTGCAAACTCAAGAAATCCTTGTATGGATTGAAGCAAGCTCAGAGAGCTTGGTATGAAAGAATTGACAGTTTTCTACAGAGTCTTGGGTTCACCAAGAGTATAGCAGTTCCCAATCTTTATATAAAGATTGTATAGAATCATCCTGTTATCTTAGTATTATATGTGGATGATCTATTCCTTACAGGAGAGAAAAATTTGATAGCTCAGACTAAGAGGGAGCTTTCAACAGAATTTAAAATGAAAGACTTAGGGTCTTATGAATTATTTTTTGGGCTTAGAGGTGTGGCAGAAACCAGGTGAGATCTTTCTCTCACAGAGCAAGTATTCAGTTGATGTGCTTCGCCGATTTGGCATGTTGGACTGTAAGTCCATGTCCACACCAATGATTTCTAACCTGAAGAAGTTACAAGACCAAGCTACAAGTTCAGATCTAGAAGACCCCTTCATATATCAGCAGATCATTGGGTCCTTGATGTATCTTGTACATACCAGACCGAACATTTGTTATGTAGTGAATGCCCTCAGCCAGTTCATGTGTGAACCAAAGCATATTCATATGGTTGTTGTTAAACATATTCTGAGATAGGTTCAGGGGACTATAACTTATGGGCTTAGATACACTTCCAGTGAAGGTGTAATGATTCATGGATATACAGATTCAGATTGGATGGGAAGTACAGTGGACCGAAAGAGTACTTCTGGATATTGTTTCAGTTTGGGTTCAACTATGATCTCCTGGTCCAACAGGAAACAGGGCTCCATAGACCAGAGCACAGCAGAAGAAGAATAAATTGCTGCTAGTAGAGAAGCAGTGTGGTTCAGAAAGCTACTTTCAGATTTGTTCAGTGTTGAGTTGGAACCCATAGTCATCCACTGTGATAACCAGAGCTGTATAAAGCTCTCCGGGAATCCGGTGTTTCATGACAGATCGAAACACATTGAGATAAGATACCACTATGTTCGGGACATGGTGCAAAAGAACATTCTCAGTATTCAGTATGTTTCGACGGTAGAACAAATCACAGGTATTTTGACCAAGCCACTGTCCTTGACAAAGTTTGTGTACTTTCAAGACAAGCTTGGTGTTGCTGAGAATGCCTCTCTTGCTCAGAGGGAGTGTTGAAATTAGTGCAGCTGGAAGATCCATTCTCCGAGAGGATGGCATAAGACCCTAGCTAAGGACTAGGGGCCCTAGTACACCCCTGGGGTTTCTTGGTATGAGACCAAGCAGTGAGAGCCATGGCAAAAGACCCTAGTGAGGGCCCCTAGTATATGACTGGGGTTCTTGGTCTAGGACCAAGCAGTGAGTCCCTAGATGTGTTCTAGGGCCCCTGGATGTGTTCTAGGGAATCCTTTCTCGGTGCTTGGATTGATCCTTGGATATGTTCCTTGGTGGTTGATATAATTCCCTAGATGTGTTCCAAAGAACCCTTGCTTAATGCATGGGTTGATCCTTGGTCTTGTACCTTGGTGGATAAGACCCTAGATGTGTTCTAGGGCCCCCAGATGTGTTCTGGGGCAACTTGGTCTTGGACCAGGTAGATCTTGATGAAATACCAAGATGTGTTGATGTGTGATCCTCTTCCTCTCTCTTGGGATGGTCCATGAGACCTAGGAGTGCCTATGAAGATAGACATGACCACATTGTTGATGTACCCTCTTATGCAATGATGATAAAAGTTTATAATTCATTATGAGACTCATGTGGACATGCTTTGCCAATTGTGGACCCCCCTTGACTTTGTCTTAAAGTTCCCCCTCTGCTTGTTGTCCTGCTTTCCCTCTTGTTTTATGTGGTGGGGATTTTTATAATTTACTTTAATTTAATTGACATTTAATTAATATTTATATTAATTAAATTGTCAATATTTAATTATTTTTTATATTAGCCCTAAGCCCTCTCCCTAGCTATAAAATGAACCCTACCCTCCAACATTTCACTCACTCCTCACTCTCCTATGCTACGACTACCTCAGTTGCTCTCTATTGGTGTTGGTGCGACCTCTCCTTTGGTTTATCAGTTTCAGATCTGAGGTATTTTGCTGGTCTTGTTGTTGGCTGGGAGCTCCATCTTGCTATCTGCTGGTGTATGAAGTGCCGGTGGTGTCCCCTTGTCTGTCGAACCTGCTTACTAGAGCCACGAACCTGAGTACAGGTGCCGCGACTCCTTTCCTTGTCTGCTAGACTTGATTACTAAAGCCACAGACCTGAGTACATGTACTGCGACCCCTCTTTTGGGCTACCAGACTTGTGTTTAGGTGCTGCGGCCTCTCCTCTTGGCTGCCGCTACTTGAGTTGGGGCTCCTGTGGGCGTTCTATTACTTGCTATCCCTTGTGTTGGGGTTTATCCATGTGCTGTCTTCTTTCTCTGTGGAGGGTATTGTTGTTCTAGTCGTTTTGGAGGTCTTGCTGTTTCCTATTGTGGTGTGTTGTTGTCTCATCTGGTGGAGTACTTGCTGCTGCTGTCTCAGCTGTGGACAACATCCTTCTTTGTGGTCTATCCCTTGGCAAACTGTCCTTCAGTCCATATGATAGAGATCAAACACTAGAGGTTTGATCCATGAACCTTAAACTAATTTTTTGAGCATATTAAAGGGGTTTACATCCACACATGTGACAGGTACATTCTTCTTTGGCCAGGAGGTAAGCTAAAATTTGTTTTTACACTCATAAATTTTATTTATGTTCAGAAGTTAATTCAAATCTGTTTATGTCTTTTATTAAATGTACCGATCTAGTGAACAAAATTTAAAAGCACATTGTTTTTCGATCTTTTTCCTTAAATCTAACACCCAACAATGACAATAGATTAGCTGGGGTACTAGACTTGATACACACATATGTGTGTGGACCCATGTCACGAGTTTCCTTGGGTGGTTGGGAGTATTATGTTACTTTCATTGATGACCACTCTAGGAAGACCTGGATCTTTTTCCCGAAGACCAAGAGTGAGATCTTCAAGAGGTTCCAAGAGTTCAAAGCTCTTGTGGAGAACCAGACAGGAAAGAAGATCAAGGTTTTGTGGTTAAACAATGGAGGGGAGTATACCTCCACAATGTTTGTAGAGTTTTGTACCGAGTAGGGTATTAGAAGGCAGTTGACCATTCCTTACAACCCGTAGCAGAATGGGGTTGCAGAGAGGAAGAATAGGGCCATAGTTGGTGCAGTGAGGTTGATGCTGCATGATCATGCATTGCCATTCTACTTGTGGGCAGAGGCTTGTAGTATTGCAGTATATCTGCAGAATAGGAGACCCCATATAGCTTTGGGGAGGAAGACTCCCGAGGAGGCCTTCACTGGGAGTAGGCCTGATGTTGAGCACTTGGGCATATTTGGGTGCTCGACTTTCTCTCATGTTCCCTTAGAGAAGAGAACAAAGCTAGATTCCACAACAAAGAGAGGGATGCTAGTTGGATACTCAGAGGTTGCAAAGGCCCACCAGATCTACATTCCAGCACTGAGGAGAGTGGTGGTGAGGAGAGATGTCAGATTCGAGGAGGATAGAGCCTTCAATAGATCTATTGAGTTGAGAGACAGAGTTGAGGAGGTCCCATAGATGCAAAGCGATGCATCGCATGGGACACAGCCTCAAGTGTCGAGTACACTGAGTTCAATGGTGACTGGTCCACCTGGGACAGTTTTAGGTTCATAATTGTCGAGTATACAAACAGTTGGTGCAGGTGTTTCAGGGTCACATGCTACTTTGTAGAGATCTATGCATGAGAGTCAGGGGTATGAGGAGACTACTCCGCCAGAGGTTACTTCAGGGAAGAGGAAACCGAGATGGTTTTAGTAGACCTTGAAGGAAGCCAAGGAGTATGTTGGAGAGACTCAAAGGTTGATGAGAGAGAGCAGGGCGCTAGAGAGGTTTGGGTCCCACTTGGCTATGGTGACAAGCAGATCAGATTTAGAGGCCACTTTTGATGAGAAGGTTGTAGACTTACTCACTGAGTCCTTGCCAAGGGGCAAGGAAGTCCACTTCAGGGACAAGTTGGGAGTGGTGAGTTACACTTTCCTCGGTAAGAGGGAGTGTAGAGATTTGGGTACCTTGGAAAGTGGTCCCCTTGTGTTTGTGAGTCTCTAAACACAAAGGGAGAAATTTTGACCCTCATGCTTGCACTTTATGTTAGAATTTCACTTTGACTTTATTCACTTAAGTCTAAAGTGACTTTATTCACTTAAGTCATAAAGTGACGTTAATTCACTTAAGTGTGAATTAATGAACATAAAGTGAACTATGGAAACTTAAGTGAATGATGAGATTCAATCTCATCCATTCATTTTGGAGAAAGGCTTAGATCTAATCTGGGCCCTTGGTTTTCTAGGTTAGCCTTGAGATGAGGCTAAAGGAGACAAAGGAGGGTAAAAGAGATTCATTGTTCACTTGAGAGAGTTGGGTGAATGTGAGAAGAGAGGTTTTTGGGGTTTGGAGAATGTGAGGGAACACTTGTGAGAAGCAAGGGCGCAAGAGAGGCTTGAGCATACCATCTTGAGAAGGGTGGGCGTAGGCTTGGAGCAAGGGAGCCATCTTGAGAAGAGAGGGCGAGTGCTAGTATATATGCACAAGCAAGGGCAAGGGCGCGTCCATGGAATAGGGGCGCACCATGCTTGGTGTAGTTGGCGCACTTGGTGAAGAGGAGACGCACTTGGTTGGTCAAGGGCGCACTAGATCATGCTAGAAGATGGGGGGTGCACCCATTGAAGTGGGGGCGCCATTCTTTGAGGCATGAGCAAGGGCGCAAGGGTTTAGATCAAACTAGGGCGCAACACCAAGTCTAGCAGGCAAGCAAGAGCAAGGGCGCAAATCCCAAGAGGGGGCACACTTCATCAAAGGATCTTCAAGGTCAAGCTCAAGTGGAGTTGGCCACTTGTATCGGGTTCCTTTGTATTTTCTCTTGTTGTACTTTTGCATGAGATCTCCATAATGAAATTTCTCTTTCGACTGGTTTTCCCCATGGGAGTTTTTCTAGGGTCATGTTGACCAAAAATACTTGTGTAAAATTGTCATGGTTTGCTAATTTACTTTCAGCATAGTAGGTGTTAAAGATCCTAGAGGGTATTTTCTGTTTTGAAGTATGATGAATGTGATAACAATGGACAGCAAAACTTCCTATTGAAATTCATTCAAGAGAAGCTTCAAAGAGACATTAAATCACTTCCTAAGGGGCAGATTTTCAGTGGGTAAAGTTCAGATTTGTTGGCTGTTTTGGACAGCGAGAAAACAATCCTAAAAACAGTGAGAAAACAGTTTGAAAGTACCTTGAACTTAGTGCCCAACAAGAGGTCACATGACAGGCCTGTTGGGAAGCCTCTAGGAACCTCAAATTTTTTCAGCGCTTGCTCTTGAGTTACCACTTTCTAAGCGCCACTTTTTTCCAAACCCCTTAATATGCCTTTTTATTTGTCCTTTTATCATATTTGCAAGTCCCCTTTTTAAGGTTTCAAGCTATAACATCACTGCTTTGGGATTGGGGTGAACGCAGAAAGGGTAGAGCCCAAGTTTGGACTGGCTTTTGAGTGTCCTTTGCTATTCTTTCTTTATTCTTCTTTTTGCTTAACAGTGGCAATCAACCCCTCTTCTCATGAGAGAATGGACCATGACCCATTACTGAAGTTTAGTACATTGTGATAGGTTCCAGGATGGAAAGTGTTTAAGTATGGTGGGGAAACAAAATGTTACCCTTGTGAGGCCGCCCTAGTAGTACCCCTTTTCCCTGGGCAGTGATAACACGGGACTAGGGCACAAATGTTGGCCACCAAGGTGAATTAAGGAAACAAACATAACTTCCTGAGCTAGTGATCTATTATCCAACTTCAACCAGTGATCCTCATCCACATGCCTAGTATATTAAGCACAACACTTCGCATGAAAGGACTAACATACCTCATGGTGATGCTGGCTTACCATCTCCCATACACTGAGTTGACTAGATGTGATGAGCTTGGATGATCTGAAGTGAAAGAGGCAATCTGAGGGGGGATGCTATCTGTGGACATGTTGATCATCATCATAATGGTCGGGATCACTGTCTTCATTGTGGGCCGTGAGACATGATCTCCTCTAGTTACCCCTAGGCATGGGGGGTAACATTCCACATACCACCCTACACCAGAAATGGTGTTAGTTTAAAGGCATGAAACCATAGAGAAGATGGTCCCAAGGCAGGATGAAAGCTCTTCCATTGCTGAAGCTTCTGCGCTCCCTGGAAACTGCTTATGCTGCTTGCCCTTGACTTTCTTCTTCTAAGGACATTGAGAATCATAGTGGTTGATTGTGGCACTTGAAGCAATTAATGTGACTTGAGTCTTTCTCGCCCTAGTTCAAGGAACTTGAATCATCCTTTTGACCCCTCTTGGGTCCTCCTTTCTTACCACCTTTCCTCGTCTTCCCAATGAGGGTTATGTTTTGACTCTCCTCCACTCTAGATGAAACAGTCTCTCATTTGGTTTCCTTNTCGCCCTAGTTCAAGGAACTTGAATCATCCTTTTGACCCCTCTTGGGTCCTCCTTTCTTACCACCTTTCCTCGTCTTCCCAATGAGGGTTATGTTTTGACTCTCCTCCACTCTAGATGAAACAGTCTCTCATTTGGTTTCCTTTGGATGAAATCATCCTAAAGCTTCTAAAAGGTAGGAATTTTCCCATGATCATAGACACCCCCAATAAGTACGTCCTAGGATGAATGGAACCCATTTATTTCTATGGGCACCAACTCCTTATCCTCCACTTCATCCCGATAACAGGAAGCTGATCTCTCAGCTTAGTGATCTTCTTTAGGTAATTGACGACCATATTTGTGTCATTGATGCGAGTGTCGATGAGTTTGTTCTTTAGTAGCATTTTCTGGTTAATATTTTCACTATGGTATAGAGTGATCAAGGCATCAAACATCTCCTTAGAAGATTTCTTCTCCGTAATGTGAGGATCAGATGATCCTTCACTAAATCTAGAATGATTCACTTCAACTTGGCCGCCTTCTTGTTATTCTTGGCCAAGTCCTTGGGATCAATGGGAGTTGTAGGGGTTGCTTCAATGAAACTCCATAGACCAACCTCCTCCAGCAGCATCTGCAATTTGCATTTCCAAGGTGTAAAGTTGGAAGTGCTTCCTACCCTATCACACTCTCTGGGACCCTGCAAACTCCTGGAACACAACTATACCAAACAATCAGCCAGAAAACAAATTAAATCAGTCACCTATCATAGGTGCAGATCACCTATCTCAGGGACACAACAACACTCCAATCACTGGAGAACTTAGGAAAACATCAACTTCAATGAAAACTCCAATGAAAACATCAACTTCTGAATATGCTAATCTACAAACACATACTGCTGGAAATACGAACATAAAATACACAGATCTGAACTCTCAATCACATCTATCTTCTATTGAAAAACTGAAAAGAAGAAGTGAACTATAGTAGGTCAAAACTAAAACTTGCTAACCAGCACAGTGGTGCACCCTGAATCACCTTTTTTAAAATAGGAAGAGGAGGGAAGTACATTATATCTGGACACATGTAAGAAGCATCCGGTTTCACTGTGTCAAACGGTAAACCCTAACCCAAATTTGATCACCTAGTGCGCCCTCTTGCATGGATAGAAGAACCAGGAATGGAAAGTCCCAACCAGGGATGACCAAGTCAAAGCTTGCAATCACTGGACCTCTAAACTGGAGATAAACCACTACTTGCATCCTTGGTATCTGTGCCCTTCCTGCTGGAATAGAATTTCTCATGCAATGCACCTTAGGCTGTCCAGGTATATGCCCTGTCTAAGAGTAGATCATGCATGCAACCTGTTATCCCCGATATCTAGGGATAACTAGGAGATCATGTGTCGAGGCCCACAGGTCCTAGACATGGAGTACCGAGAGCAGGATTGACCTGAGCATGGCCCTGGAGGGCCCATCCTTCCTCTTCTTCATCAGATTTGTCCTGTCAGCAGTAGCAGTTTCCATCACCATCAGCTTGGACTTGCATCGGAGAGGACTCTTGCTCCATGAGGTAATTGGTCCAAGGTATCATGGTATGTGTCATGTTTGATCGTTATAACCCTCTTATATATGCATTATGTTCCTTTCATTTCTGATGACTACTTGGATCTTACACTAATCCACTTGACCATTGTTGGGGTGATTGATGGGGTGACTTAACAAGCTGATGTTCACGGGTTTTGGTTAGCCACCAAGGGGGATTTGCAGAGCCATCGTCCGCTCCCACCATTTATTCATTTTACATCTTATTTCCCGCACATCTATCCCATTCCCCTAGTCCAACCATTAGGATGACCTTTGAGGGTTACACTTTATCTTGTGGGAAGAAGGGGCTAAAGGCCCAGGGGGTAAAAGCAGCTGGTAAAATGATAAAAGCCATAGGAAATAAAACCTAGAGATGCTTCACCCAGGGGATCCCCGAGAAGGCAATAAAAGGCCTCTCGATAAGAAACTAAAGGGACCCTAAGAAAAATAATAAAACAAGACCTAACCAAGAGGATGGGAGGTCTC
>ML793752.1:321947-334568 GCA_009831015.1 Picea engelmannii
GCCAAAGGTTTAGTCAAATCTTCTAGATGAGCTGAGACATGATTCAGAACTTGAGAAAAGTTTTGACATGGACCTAATGGAAATGGATATGAATTGTTTGGGAATCTGAAGATTCCCGATTTTCTGAGATTTTAAATCAATTTAAAACAATACCATTTTGGTGCAGTGGAAGGTGCAATGGGTCCAACTCAAAAGTTGTTTTTACCCTTTGTAGACTAAGCACAACAAACCGCAACTTGCAAAGTAAAACAAAAGAAGGATACAATAATCTAAATCGACAAACAATCATTTAGACAACATAAGAACCAGGTTGCAGTTATAGGGGAATAGGTTTACTCATTCTCATTACTTAGATAATGAAACTCTTCATATCCATTCCTACTGCTTCATCTTCCACTGTGACCTTTCAATGTCCTTTGGTGCACTCTCTTTCTCATGCATGCTTGTCACACTCATTGTGCATGCTTTCTTGTCATGCTCCTATTGCACTCTAGAGTAAGTCAACATTCTACACATTGTTTTTTTTGCCTGTTGTACACTTTCCATCTCTGCACTTGAACTATGCGCTACACTTTTCTCTTGTTGTATGCGCGCTTCAACTCCTGCTGTGCTTAGCTTCTGCTGCATGCTTTCCTTTTCTGTACCTACACTTTGTCACCATGTTCACCAGATTTCAAAGATGGAGTTCGGAATTCAGCACATTTAATCACTAGGCTCACAAATTAGATTAAGTTAATTTCTGAACCTAGCACCCAACACTTATTCCGAAATAAAATCACTTTATTTAATAACTGTACAACTAGGTTATTAACGAATTAATCAGTGGAAGCATAAAACTGAAACCAATCACATTGCACAAAGATTTTGGGTAAACACCCCTGGAAAAACCATGAAAGGAAAACCAGATTTGAGTTTGATTTTATTGATGAAGTCCTTGGGCTCCCTTCCTGGGATAATGGCCCATCAGAGGAATACAATGCAGCAATAGCCTAGCTCACTTGGCTGCTATCTCTCTTGCTTCCCCTTTGCACCCTTCCCCAGCCCCGCCCACTCACACTTCGATGAATTGCTCTTCACCCACTCAATGAGATCTTGTCATTGTCCACTCGGTGTGTGACACAAGCACATGAGCAAAGAATCCCTCTTTGCTCCTATGTGCTCTTTGTGTGTCTCATCCTCTCACTTAGGCTTCCTTTTATTATGTTGAGTTAACCTTAAACCAAAAACCCTAGATCTTTTAAAGTGATCAATGGTTGAGATCTAATCTCACCTTTACTTTAGATTAACAGTAAGATTTAATTAACCCACTTATGTTAATAATGCCAAATAAATCAGGCATTTAACTTAATTAATCTCACATTAATCTAAAAGGTCATTCACTTTAATTATTAACTCATAAAGTGAACTTCCTAAGGCTCTGAGAGGTTACAAGGACGACTCCCACATGCAAGACACCAAGCCTATGTGGAAGTACCTGTTCGATGCTAAATACATCAACGCTCTCTTTTAGCGAGGATGGTACTTCCACCACTCAGAGGTGGTTCTATCTTCGCTATCATGTTCGCTACCATGGCTACTCTCCAATCCACTTGATTTGTTTCTCCCTCTGACACGAAAGCTATCCCTGACATCTTGCTCGGATCCTTCTTTGAAGACTCTCACTAGCTGCTCGGATCCTTCTTTGAAGACTCTCACTAGCTGCTCGGATCCTTGCTAAGGACCCATTGCCCGCTGCCCGGACCTGTTGCTTGCTGCCCGGATTCGTTGCCCAAAGCCCAGATCCCTGCCCAAATCCCGAACTTGTTTCCTGCTGCCCGGATTCGTTGCGCAAAGCCCAAACATGTTGCCCGGATTCGTTGCGCAAAGCCCAAACATGTTGCCCGTTGCCCAAAGCCCGGACCTGCTGCTCGCTGCCCCGACCCTTGCCCGGGGCTACTCGGTGACTTCTGTAGCTGCTCGAGTCCTTCTGGGTGTTTCCCGAAGAATTTCTAGGTTGCCCGAGCCCTTTCTGGGTTGTCTTTGTTAAAATATATTCGATGTGCTCGTTTAACCACAGACAATATCACAATATTGTCACCCAACTATAGGCACGCAGCCACCCCCTAACACGTTAACCTTTGACAGATAGAATGATTTCGGAAACAACACTAGAACCAACAGATAACCAAGAGAGCGCACCTTTCTCCAAAGATAGCACACCAGAACAGAGAATCCCAAAACCACAAAACAAAAACTAGTTACCACTACAGTAACTGCAACTGTCCTCCAAACTTGTGCACTACTTGTCTTGTATGAGATTGTGAGTGTGCGTGTGTCTCCAAATGAGCTCAAGCCCCTCCTATTTATAGTGCTCATTGTCACCTGTCTAGGCTGACTTCTCTTTCTGGAGGGTAATACTTTAATATTATTTATTTTATTGAGCCGACTAGTCTTCTAGGGTTCTCACACATTTGTTTAGGGTTTTTCTAGATTTCAGAATATTCTATTCTAGTCAATGGTTATACATGGAGGTTAATACCTCCCGTAGCTACCATAATATCAACACTACCTCCTAGCTAGGGAGGTATTAACTGTAATGGTCTCAAACACATCCATCTATTTCACATGGTATGGGAAAGGCTCACATAGTCTTGCAGACCATCATAGCCACATAGGCTATCTCATGATCACGCAGATCAAGTCACGAGCATCATCATCACTATCAGTATCATTTGATAGCATCCTGGCATCAAAATATATCATCGTATGCATCATCTCTCGAGGCCATACTGCATTTGAGTAATCGGGCATGATGCTGAATAAGTCATGTGCTGGACTCAACGCACTCAACAAAGTGTCTTGCATAAGTCACTCACTCAACAAAGTGATATAGGGACCATTCTTCCTATCCTGGTCACTGCCTGTGATACAGGAAGAATGACTGTCTCGACAGATGCTGAAAGCCCCACAATGGGCTACAAGGACCATTCTTCTAATCTGGACATACGTCCTAGAAGAATGACTGTCCTCCGAGATACTGAAAGCCACGCCATGGGCTATAGGGACCATTCTTCTAATCCGGACATACGTCCTAGAAGATGGACTGTCCTGGACCATTTTCCCCCCTCTGGCCACTACTGTGAACTTAGGGAAAATGTCTGTCCTGTACCAATCTCCCCACTCTGGTTACTACTGTGAACTCAAGGAGACGAACCATTCTACTTGTCTGGGCAAAGCCGGAGAATAGTTGTCCTGGACCATTCTACCTGTCCGGGCAATGCCCCAGGAGAATAGCTGTCCATGGTACATTAGCAATCTGTCAACCTAGACTATTCTCCACCTGGAGCATGTTTGTCCACCAACAATCTGTTCCGCGTGGACCATTCTCCACCTGGAGAATGTCTGTCCACCATCACACTGACTATCCATGATGCCATATATCAACACTCCCTCCCAATCGAGGAAGTCATCTCCTCCTTTTCAACCAAAGGAGGTATCTTCACAAGTCCCAACTTGTCCCTCAAGTATGCAAACTTTATCTTGGACAAAGGCTTTGTCAAAATATCAGTTGTCTGCTCATCGGTGGAGATGTACTGAAGAATCACTTCTCCCTTCTGGACTTTATCACGGATAAAATAATACTTGATTTCAATGTGCTTCGACCTGTCATGGAACACTGGGTTTTTTGAAAGCTTCACACAACTTTGATTATCAAAATATATCACAGGCGTATCCAACACCTAATCAAATAGTCCAGAAATCAGCTTACAGAGCCATACTGCTTCCGTACAAGCATCACAAGCTGCAATATACTTAGCTTCTGTAGCGCTGAGTGCAACAGACTTTTGTTTCCTGCTAGCCCATGATATCATAGCATATCCCAAACTGAAACATATACCAGAAGTACTTTTTTTGTCATCTGCACTCCTTGCCCAATTTGAATTAGTAAATCCATGCAGTTGTACATCATTGTTTGAGGCATATCTCAAACCATAATTTAGCGCCCCACGAAGAAATTTCAATATGTGCTTTGTAGCTATCCAATGCTCATGTCTAGGTTCCACCTGGAACTGGCTCAACGTGTTCACAACAAAGCAAATGTCTGGTCGGGTATTCACCAAATACATCAATGAGCCAATCAACTGCTGCTACAAGGATGGATCTACTAGATCAGAATCAGAGTCTCTCAACTTCCTCAGATCTGTCACCATGGGAGTTGCCATGGATTTGCAATCCATCATCCCAAACTTCTGAAGGATCTTTGTAACATACAAAATATATAAATATTAAGTGTTAATAATCATAAATAATAATAATAAATAATTATTAATTGTATAAGGGACGCATCCTTTCATGGATGGTCACCATGTGTGCCTTTAGGTTCTCTATATATTTGGCACTCTCATTGTACATCTATTCATCATATATTATCTATTTTATCTCATTATATATATTCTTATTCAATATATTTATTGTTCAGTATGGATTACAGTTATTAATTCCGATTATGATGGATGTCTGTCGTAAGAACCAGATTGGTTCTTTGCAATCTTTACAACATACTTCCCTTGCCCTAGGAATATTTCACCACACTTCTGCCATACTTCTAGTCCCAAATAATAATGCATGAGACCAAGATCCTTCATATCGAATTCAGACACTAGCTCCCTCTTACACTGAATAATGAGAGGCTCTACACTTGTTAGAAACAAATCATCAACATATAGTAGTAGGATCACACGTGCATCATTCACAACCTTTTAATAAAGGTTTGGATCAACATAACTCTTGGAAAATCCAAGTCTTGTCATGTAACTGTCAATTTGTGCATACCAAGCTCTTGGAGCTTGCTTGAGTCCATACAAGGCCTTCCTTAATCTGCATACATGGGTTTCTCTCAGGTGTACGTCAAAACCTTGAGGTTGCTCTATGTATACTTCTTCCTCAATTACTCCATTGAAAAAAACGATCTTTACATCCATCCGATGTAAACTCCAACCCATGTATGCTGCAAGAGATATGATGGCTCTAATGGAGGTGTATCTGGCGATTGGAGCAAACGTCTCATCATAGTCTTCTCCCTCCTGCTGGGAGAACCGTCTAGCCACAAATCTTGCCTTGTATTTATCGATACTCCCATCTACTGCATGCTTTATCTTGTAAACCCATTTTGAAGTTACTACAGACTTTCCTTTAGGTCCAGGCACAATTTCCCATACATCATTTTTCATGATGGACTATTATTCTTCCATCATAGCTTCCTTCCATTCTTTCTTCTTGACTGCTTCTTCAAAGGTGGAAGGTTCTGCATTGACAAGACTTGTCATGAGTGCCGCATAACTAGAGAACCTTTTGGGTCTCTTGCTCTCCCTAAAGGTGCCACTAGGAGCTTTATGTCTTTCTGCTTCCTGTAAGGTGGATTCTAGCCATGCTAGTCATTTTTTGTTCTTAGGTACAACAACTGGTTCTACAGGTTCAAGTGGTTGGTCTGGTTCTTCATTGGGATGTTCTGGAGAACATGTACTTTCTTCCTTGGGTTCTTCATGTTCCTCTTCATCGTTGGAATCCATGGAATCTTCTATAGATTTCTTGAAGCAAATCTTCTCATCAAAAGTCACGTCCCTGCTGATTTCAATCTTTTGTTGACATGAGACATAGATTCTGTAAGCTTTTGATGTTTCACTATATCCAACGAATATGCCCTTCTTTCTCGAAGGTTCCAACTTCTTCCTTTTGTCCTTGGGAACATGGATATAGACAGGACAACCAAAGATCCTTAAGTGTTCCACACTTGGCTTCTTTTGGAGTCATGATCTTATACGATGAGGACTTCTATTCTGAACATATATGACTTTCATATCTGCTTCTCCCCATAGGTTTAACATGGATAGATTCTGGTCATTCATCATTGCCTTAACAAATTCTTCAATGGATCGGTTCTTTCTTTCTGCCACACCATTCTGTTGAGGATTATGTGGGACAATTAGCTCCCTCCTAATCCCGATTGCTTTACAAAAAGCAACGAGCTCCTTGGAGGTGTATTCTCCTCCATTATCAGATGTCATCGTCTTGATCTTCTTGTCTGTCAAGTTTTCCACTTCAGATTTGAATTCTTGGAACTTGCCAAATACTTCATCTTTCGTCTTTAATAGGTACATCCAAGTCTTTCTTGAGAAGTCATCTATGAACGTCACATAGTAAAGAGAGCCTCTTAGAGACTTCACTGGCATAGGACCACATACATCTCAGTGTATCAGATCCAAGATCTCCTTGGATCTATTCTCACTGCTTGGGAATGGCTTCTTAATATTCTTCCCAAGTGCACATCCTCTGCAAATACCTTCGTGTACTGATTGTAGCTTTAGTATGCCTACAACCATCTGCTTTAGAGATGGAAATGCTTGATAATGAAGGTGAGCATACCTTCTATGCCATAACTCACTAGGATTGAGTTCATCATGTACAAGAGCTTGAACATTTTGACCTAGGAGTTTATACAATCTTCCCTCATGTATCCCAATGACTCTAGCATCTTCTATTTTTGAATCTTTAGACCATACAAAAACTTTTCCATCGACAAAGGCTATTCTATTTCCTTTGTCTTCCAAGCAAGAAATAGATACTAAATTCTTTTTCAAACTAGGAACATATAAAACATTGCTAAGATGAACATTGTTACCTGATTCCATTTTGATAGAAGCTTTTCCAATTCCCTTGACTGCATAAGAGTTCTTGTCTCCAAGTTCCACTTTATGTGATCTTTCCTTTTCCTTCATGCTTGAGAAATTTTCACGATCACCTATCATATGTCTTGAAGCTCCACTATCAATCAACCACATGTCGTCTTCAAAAGATCCTGTAAGCGTTGAGTAGTAGAAGAATTCTATTTCTTCATGCTTGGCTTTCTTTGAAGGTTCTTCATCATTGGAAGTTGACGCATGGTGTCTTTCCTTTCTCTTCTTTGCTAGTTTAGGACACTACTTTTTGTAGTGGCCATATTCATGGTATCCAAAACATTGTACCTTTGACATATCTTTCTTATGATTGAATTTCTTTCTTGAGCCAAATCTTTTCTTACCTCCATGTCTCTTGAACTTTGTTGCATAGGCTTGAGCATCCTCTTCCTTTCGAGATCTTCCTTTTGAGTTTATCCTTGTTTCTTCTTGTGCGCAATAGGCCCAAAGTTCTTCCAGCGTTGGAAACTCCTTTCTTGTGTTCATGCTTGTAGCAAATGCATCCCATGATCTAGAAAGACTATTAAGTGCTATATTCACAATTTCCTTTTCTGGAATAACTTCTTCAATATCTTGTAGTTGATCTCTCAACTGCGAAATCCTCACAAAGTATGAGGCTACAGTGTCATCCCTAGTCATCTTTGTGTCATGAAGGTCATTCTTCAGACTCATCACTTGTTCAATATTTTTGACTGCAAAAAGGTTAGTTAGGGCATCGTACATCCTTCTTGGATGAGTCAAGATTGGATATGTAGGGTATCAAGTGATCTTTGACAGAGTCCACAATGATACTCATAGCGTTTATGTCATTGTCCTTGAACTTCTCCATTGCTGCAACATTCTGAGCTTCCTTCTCTTTTCCTGCTTCAAACTGTGGTTCCACGATCTTTCCCTTCACAATATCTAGAACTTTATTCTTGGCAAGGATGAGGTCAGTTCTTGTCTTCCACACTCTGAAATTTGAAGCTCCTTCTAGCTTGTTCTCTGACTTCATGGAATAAGTCATGACTTCCTTTGACTTTGACCCAAAAATTCAACCTTGACGTTTTTGCTAGCTGAAGGTACCAAGAGGTGCGCTAGACTAAGGCACACTAGAATGTTCAAGAATTATGCCAAACATCTCACTTAAAGTGCCCAAAGAATTAGGATAGGGTTTGCTGCAGCTGCAAAATCATAAACCCTAGTTGCAGCTGCAACTGGTGCCACAACGAGCTTGACAAGGAACTGTCGATCTACCTTCGAGTGGTTAGACTGTTTTGAATATAGTGTGGGCCCATAACCTATTAAAATATATTCGATGTGCTCATTTAACCATAGACAATATCACAATATTGTCACCCAACCATAGGCATGCCCCCAAGCACCTTAACCTTTGAAAAATAGAATGATTTCGGAAGCAACACTAGAACCAATAGATAACCAAGAGAGTGCACCTTTCTCCAAAGATAGCGCACAAGAATAGAGAATCCCAAAACCACAGACCAAAAATCAGTTACCATTGCAGTAGCTGCAACTCTCCTCCAGACTTGCACACTACTTGTCTTGTATGAGATTGTGAGTGTGTGTGTGTCTCTAAATGAGCTCAAGTGCCTCCTATTTATAGTGCTCCTTGTCACCTATCTAGGCCGACTTCTCTTTCTGGAGGGTAATACTTTAATATTATTTATTTTATTGAGCTGACTAGTCTTCTAGGGTTCTCACAAATCTGTTTAGGGTTTTCTAGCTTTCAGAATATTCTATTCTAGTCAATGGTTATACATGGAGGTTAATACCTCCCGCAACTACCATAATATCAACAGTCTTCTTGCTGACCTAGGGGTTGCCCGACTGTCACGACCCTGCTGGTTGGCCCACGACCTTTGCTAGGCGGCTATTTCTGTTTGTGCACTGACCTAGCTGGCTTTCAATTGGCGACTACCTATTCTGGAAGCTGCAACCGCTATTTCTTTTCATCTCTCTCCCTTTCCTATGGCTGGTGGTTGCCTAACCCAGTCTGCGTGCCCATGCCACCCTTCTGCAGCTGTTTACCTCTGCTCCTTTGCCAACTTTCACCAGTCGACTCCCGTTCCCACTCATCGTCGGATCTTCCCTTACCAACTCGTGGACTACAACAACTCGACTACTTTCCGTCACTCGATCTGCTCCACGGCTCAAGAGCTCCAACCCACGATACCCGTGCGACTCTGACCTTTAGTAGCATGATACCCCTCTCAGCGCATGATGGATCGATCCTTCACACAATCAATCCTCAACAAGATTCAACAGTGGCCGTACGTTGTACGACGTCTACTGTACGGAGGTCGTACGATCCTTTTGTTTTAATCTTTAATTACCTTCTCTAGGTTTTCACTTTTATCCTGGAGCCTGCAACATAAAATTAGATTTTTCCTGTGCTGCAAATTATCAAACTTGTGCAAATCTGGCTTCTCCTCCAGAACCACAACTTTGATACCATATTATTTATGAACCTAGCACTCGACACTTATTCGGAAATAAAATCACTTTATTTAATAACTGCACAGCTAGGTTATTAATGAATTAATCAACGAAAGCATAAAACTGAAACCAATCACATTGCACAAAGATTTTGGGTAAACACCCCTGGAAAAACCCCGAAGGGAAAACCAAATCTGAGTTTGATTTTATTGATAAAATCTTTGGGCTCCCTCCTTGGGATAATGGCCCATGAGAGGAATACAATGCAACAATAACCTAGCTCACCTGGATGTTATCTCCCTTGCTGCCCCTTTGCACCCTTCCTCAACCTTTCCCACTCACACTTGGATGAACTGCTATTCACCCACTCAATGAGATCTCCTCATTGTCCACACAATGTGTGACACAAACACATGAGCAAAGAATCCCTTTTTGCTCCTATGTGCTCTCTGTGTGTCTCAGCTTCTCACTTAGGCTGCGTTTTATTATGTTGAGTTAACCCTAAATCCAAAACCCTAGATATCCTAAAGTGATCAACGGTTGAGATCTTATCTCACCTTCACTTTAGATCTAATGGTTAGGATTTAATTAACCCACTTAAGTTAATAATGCCAAATAACTTAGGCATTTAGCTTAATTAATCTCACATTAATCTAAAAGGCCATTCACTTTAATTATTAACTCAAAAAGTGAACTTCCTAAGGCTATGAGAGGCTACAAGGACGACTTCCACATGCTAGACACCAAGCCTACGTGGAAGTACCTGTCCGATGCTAAATACATCAACAATGCGTGCTTCAACTCCTGATGTGCTTAGCTTCTATTGCATGCTTTCCTTTTCTATACCTACACTTTGTCACCATGTTTACCGGATTTTAAAGATGAAGTGCGAAATTCAGCACATTTAATCACTAGGCTCACAAATACGATTAAGTTCTGTCAATTAATTCACCATTCCACTTAGTCGCCATTTAGTAATTACTTCTTAATTGGTTTTTAAGAATTTTTGCTTACGAAGATGCCCATGAATATTCTATCCCTTTGCATGAGTCTTCAAATGCATGTTTGAAAAATTCATTTGGATGTCTACTTGATATATGCTTTGTGTTGGCGTTGTCGGAATGGTTGTTACTTGTCACTATGGAGATGCCCATGGGATGGAATGTGTTGGAACTTGGAACGGTTGCCTACTTGCCGTGATGCCTCTTCTGACTAGCAAAGTAAGAAATGTCTTGATTGATTTGGTTGCCCATGGTCTCGATGTGATTCGAGGGCCAAGGGAATGAGTTCGCCCGACTATGTAAAACTTTATGGCATGATTAACCATGAACAGATTTACTAAGTTGATTTTAATCTATATATTATATTTATATGATAATTATGGCTTTATAAAGTTATGTGATGTAATTTTTTTATAAAAGTTCAATTTTCTTATTGTTTACTATATATATATATATTCAAATTTAATGGCAAATTTTATCGGACTTTTTTTTATCTTGGTGATTTTTTTCGAATTTCAATGTCGTCAAATTTGAACTCGAACAAAAACGAGGTGACTTAGCCTAAACTGTGCACTACACTTTTCTCTTGTCATGCCCATGTTTCAACTCTTGTCATAGGTCTACTCGTTCTCATTACTTAGATAATGGAACTCTTCATATCCATTCCTATTGCTTCATCTTCCACTGTGACCTTTCAGTGTCCTTTGGTGCGTTCTCTTTCTCATGCACGCTTGTCACACTTACCATGCATGCTCTTTTGTCATACTCCTATTGCACTCTAGAGTCTAGAGTAAGTCAACATTCCACACACTGTTTTCCTTTGCCTATTGTTCACTTTCCATCTCTGCACTTGAACTATGTGCTACACTTTTCTCTTGTTGTATCTGCACTTCAACTCTTGTCATGTTTAGCTTCTGCCGCGTGCTTTCCTTTTCTATACCTACACTGTGTGCTACACTTTTCTCTTGTCATGCCCATGCTTCAACTCTTGTCATGCTCATCTGTGTCACACTTCTCTTGTGCGCTAGTGGACTTAGTTGTTTGAGGGATGCTCTTGCATCATATTTGGTTAGCTATTCAAGATGCTAATATTAACCTTTCTCTGACATTGTATTCTCTTTTAAGTTTGACATTGATCATTATAATTTTAAGCTAGTGTATCTTTTCTCTCTGTTAGTCAAAGGCCTTTCTTTGCTTTTGTATTACGTGCTCATGTTTCATGTATCTCTGCATGTGAAGGTCTAAATAACTATACTCAATTATTAATGCTCTATGCATTTTGCAATGTTCCACACAAGCATGTACCCTTGGGTAGGGGGCTTGCTTCTTGTGCTCCCTTGCTCTCTAGTCTCGAGATGAGGAAGTGCCTGTGGGTTCATTTCCAGTCATACCATGCATGCGAGGGATGACAGGGAATGCAGCTGTGAATGGCCCGGTGAAAAAGGGGAACTTGGCCCCCCAGAAATGACGTTTTGGCAACATCCATAAGTACCCCAAAATGCAGGGTACTATCTGACACTCCTTTCCCAGAAAAAACATGCATGAAGGAAAAAACACAGAAAACACAAAAAAACAAAAAACAAAGTGTCTACCCTGCAAACCCTATTTGCACTTCATATAAACCTCTCTACACCTACCTAAACTCACATTCGCATTTGCTTTCATTTGTGTTGGTGAAGGAAGACTGAAAAATCAAAACATGATTGTGAACTTTGAAGAACCGCAAGAGAGTGTGAAGAGTATGACTGCTTCTAATATTACAATTTACTTACATGGTGATTAATGATTGTTGCATGGCATTATTTTAGATTTGTGATTGATTCAAATCAATCACATTTCAATGTTTGATGATTATGTATCATTTATGTTTTCGAACTATTTAAATTTCACTTTTTTAGTATTTTGGGCAAGGTCCTTTGTCACAGACCCCGATGTCTCCCCCCTGTGATGTTTCCCAGAATTTGGGAGGTGTCTCCATGACTGTAGGAGATGTTCCCACGTGCCCACCTCCTGGAAACTTGGTGGAACACTAGGTTTTTGATTTGATGAGAATGTGCCATGAATAATGTTTTCATTGGATGCAGTGTGCTATCATAAGGACAACAGAGTTGGCAGCAGCTAGAGAGAAGTTTGAGGAGGTTCAGAAATGTGAGAAAGAGATCACTGCTAACTTTTCTTCTTCAGCACTGGTTGGCAGGCTTCAAGGTAACAGATGTAGAAAGGGTTAATGATCAATTTATGTATTGAGTCTATGATAACTATTTGTAAACCCATCTGTGGATTATGTAGTATTGTATGCTATCTCGTCCAGTCAGTGGTTTAAGGAAGGGATGAGTGCTGGTGCGTTCATGTATGTTTAAGGACAATCAAAAGAATCCAATGTGGAATGCTTTTAGTATATAAAAGCTTAAGGAGTCTTTGCAACATAGTGGTTGACAAATGTGTGTGTGAGTGGATGTGTTTACATTGGT
>ML793752.1:364027-375575 GCA_009831015.1 Picea engelmannii
GATTTTCGTAAGTTTCGATTAAAACTTGCATCTTGTAAATCATGTAAATAAACAAGACTTGTATATCTTCTGCTTAAATACAATTACTATAGGTACATTTGAACATATGTACATATATATAGTGTGTTTAGTAATTAGTTAGTTATTTCTCTCTTTTATTCGTTTCTTTTAGGATTCTTAGATTGGCTAACAGAGCCATTAAACTCGTCAGAACGAGTTACACCAAATGGCTTGGGTTATTTAGACAACCCCGGACCAGACTTGCTCTTCCAGTTGACGGACGGTCAATTTCGCTCATCAACACCGACTTATCATGACCATGAACATATAGTGGCATGACACTACCACCCAATTGGTGACCAAGCCAGGGTAGTGGCTCTTGGTTGCATGACCAAGAGAAAGGGGGTCTCATCACGAGCCAACCTTCTCATTTCCCTGAAATGATTGTGGGTGACATTGCCACTAGCTGGTCACCAAGCCAGGGCTGTGGCCATCAACTCTTTCCTTGCATCATGAAGAAAGAAAGCTAAAATAAGAAAGAAAAGATAAAAATAAATGGCAATCAATGGACTTGGAAAAATTTGCATCCATGACAAGGAGAAACTCACCCTCAACAAAGGCACCCATAGGTGAGTGTTACATTTCCCTACTATCACATGCACCCCATGCCCAAAGTTTTTCCCCTCACCACCTCATATGTTTGCATGATTTGGATCAAGATCCACTTGGGAAATGACCTTGACTTAAGGGAGACTGGCCTAATAGGACACCCCAAGACCATTCCAAACCTTAGACTTGTCAAGTTGCATAAAGTTTTGAGCATTTGTTTGGGTTTAGGGGGGGTTTAATGCACATGTTTGGGAGTTTTAATTATTATATGTGATTTATGTATTATGATGCCTATGACTTATGGACCCATGGAGGGTGTACTTGTTGTATTTGCAGGACCTTGCCCGATGAAAAGGTACATGGAGAGATGACTAGCTTGGACCTTCATGAGGGCTCAAATCCCATTTGATGGATGCTGAGACCCCAACCACAGGGCATGATGGAGATGAAGGGTTTCTACCGAGAAGAATAAGGAAATTGCCTTTGGTGGACCTAGACCCATGCGACTTATGGGCCCATGGAGGGCATACTTGTTGTATTTGCAGGACCTTACCTGATGAACAAGTACATGGAGAGATGACTAGCTTGAACCTTCATGAGGGCTCAAATCCCATTTGATGGATGTTGAGACCCCAACCACGGGGCATGATGGAGATGAAGGGTTTCTACCAATAAGAAGAAGGAAATTGCCTTTGGAGGCACTTTGGTGGACATAGACCCAGGCGATTGTGCCTTTCCCACCTGAACGCTAGCCTTTGGAGGCCTTGGACGTCACCCATACAACCCTGGATGTTTCTACATGCATTGGTTGTCACCTTGGGGTAATCCTAAGGTTATTGGCATGTGTGGGCAAGGTTTTGGCCTTTGGAGGCCCAACGTTTCACTCCCTGAGCCCAACGTTCCATGACATAGGTCCAACGTCACCCTATAAGTGCATGACGTCACCCCATGCAAATTTATTTTATTTTGTCTAGAATTTAATTTTGTAAGAAACTGGCTAGGCTGACCATGATATTTTGACCTAAAATAATTAAAGGTCAAATTTTGGTATAAATAAATACAAAGGACATTCGTTTTATCATAACGTGTCCTTGGAGACAAGAGGTCTGAAATTTGTGCCCTATTAGGGTTGTTGGCTGAAATAGTGAGGCACCACTCTTGTTTAACGCTTGTATTTGCAACTTAGATCAATTTTTGGAGTTTTATGGTGATCTTGCATGGTATACTCATGATTATTCTTGGTGCAAGTAAGTAGAATCTGCATTTTGTCATCTATTGAATGGTTTAAGGTATGGTTTTATTTTCTCATACAAGATTATGAAGTTGCATAGTGTATTTAATGCTTGAAGTAATAAACTTAAGTTGCTACTTTCTTGCTTTTTATTTTCCAAGCTTTCACTAAACTGATCTAGTAACTAGTGAAACCCTAGAGCCCTAAATTGCTATCACTCTATAGGTTTGCATTTGGTTATTTTTTCATAACTTATACTTCATAGAAAGGATAAGGATAGCAAGGCGCTAGGGCCTAGAAGTGCCTACACCCTATCACTTTGTCTCTTAAGGTCAAAATCTAGGAGGACTTAAGTTGATACTCCTCCTAGAATTTTTCCCTCTTAGACTTTTGTGTATCATCATAAATTTGCAGCCTTACAAGGAATTTCCCACATTGATTCCATTTATCCCTAAAAGGCACTAGTCTTCAACCCTTGTTTCTTGACAAGATTCATCAAACTTCAAACTCAATCTTTCTCCCTGATACCCTACTAAGCTAAACTAACTTGCTAACCTTGTCTAGGAATACTAACCACTAAGATGTTGCTGTTATAATCACTGCTACAACCATCATTTTGCAGCCTATCCAAACTTGTTTAACCATCTAAGTCATCTCGAAATTTGTATAAGGCAAGGTACTATCAATAAGTGTTAAAGTGTGTGTTTAATTAACTTTCTAAAGTGCAAATTCTGAAGCTGTTACCGCTATCATAATTGTTGTTACAACCACTGTTGCAACCCCTAACAACCCTAAAATCGTCCATAAAACCACTGAGCATTTGTACTAAGCAAACTATAATCATTGGATATTGAAGTAGTGTCTTATTGTTTTATTATAGTACTTTTCTGAAGTGGTTTCCATCGCTGTCATCATCATTAATAAATATTGTTATAAATGTTTGGAAAACCTATTTAAGTCACTTACCGACTTGCATTAAATCTTGAAATTGTAAGTGACAAAGTATTATCAAGTTTGCAAGACCTTTTGTATCTTTTCCTTGTCATCATAAATTGCAATTTTCAAGATACATCGTTGTTGCTATAATCTCATCTTTATTGTATATAACTTGTTTTAGCAACGTATACAATTTGTATAAGAAGTCATTGATTATAATCATTAATATCATTGTTGCTACTAACGTTTGATGTTTCATTGGTAAAGGGTAGGTACAAACCCATTTTCACTTTCCCTTGTCCCTTTAAACTTTATCCAAGTGACTTCTTCTGTTGAGTGACCTAGAGAGAGGGGTGAGATTTCACTGTGTATTTTTGTCCTTCATCAAACAACTAGGTCCTGTGACGTCTCCCTTGGAGTGAGGTTTTCCTCCTCCTAAAGAGAAAGAGGTATCCTATTGGGGTGACAATGATAGGACTACCTCTGTGTTACGTCAATCTGAGCCTACTTGCCTTCAGGCTTTGGAAAAGTATAGATTGCATGATAACAAATACTTTTGTATAAATAGAGATCATGTGAATATCATCTCATAACATAACTCTCCCATTGTGAGAAGTACTTGAATGAAATTTTCTCTATTCTTGGGAAATATGGTGTTTTTTTCTTGTAAAAATGTCTTTTGGTGATATCTCTTGATGAATGGATGGAGCTAAGTAAGGCACAACTCTTGGAAGCTTGTTGTCTTGATCTTGAATGGTGATTTGCTTGGTGAAACTAGGGTTTTTATCTCTCTCTCTTGGAATTGGTAAGGAATAATATGCATTTCTAATTGTTTCTTGCTCTTTTTTGGTTATGGTTATTGGAAACAAGAGGAGTATGTTGGATACACCCTCAATTAAGCTTTATCTAAATTGCTAAAGTTAAAAAGTTATTTTGCAAGGGTTGTTAGGAGGAATACAAGTGTGTATATCCTCTTAGATTTACCCTGAGTTTGATTGGCATACACTAGGGAGTAAAAGGGATTACACCCATAGGGTCTTTGTTGATCTAAATATTTAATCCAAGACTCCATTCACCCAATTTTAAAGGCACTAACTTAAATATTTTTTCATTGGAGAAATAAAATAGTGCATTGGAAAACATGATTTTTCCATATTAACTTTTTGCAATCTGGGTTTTGTTTCTTGTTCCTAGAGCACCTCTAAGCCACTAGGTCATCCCCTTTAAAGGGGTACTGCTTGTTGTTTTTACAAATTTTCATCTTCAACCATTAGGGCTGCAAAAACCCTAATCAAACTTCTCTAATAACTCTTCAATCGACCATTGAAAGTTGCTTAAAGTTTTCCCACATAAACTACTATGCCTAGCACACTTTTTGGTAGAATTTGGGGAAGTTTTAGTGGTTGATATTCTTGCTGTAATAACTTGTTTGCTACATTTATAAGGCTGCAAAATATTTTTGCAATTATCATTTTTTTACAACCTTCTTTCATTGCTAAAGTCTAATGCTATTTTACTTGGGTTGATCTAGTTGTTTCTAGTCTATCTCTTGCTCTTTCAAATAGACTTTTAGAAACTTGTTTGCAACATTCATTATCATTTTCATTGCTGATATATACTATAACTAACTTCTGCAATTAGGGACAACAATCTTAAGTTGCTTTTCCACCATATATTTGGGCTTGTATCATTGTCTTTCTTGTGTCTTGGGCATATACAATCAATGTTTACAAGGTCTTCTACTTCTTCAAAACTCTTGGATACCATCAAGACCTTACTCAATCCCTTCTCCACACATATAAAATTGACCTATAGGGGAATTCGTTCATACATCACACTTTCCATTTCATTTCCCCCTAGGGTCACCATGATTCCCCCATTGAAATGACCACTTCACCTCTAAAGTGACGATACCACTTTCCTAAGGTGACAGTGGGTAGGAGATCTCTAAGTTGTTTCCATTTTGGTGGTTGGATCGGGCTTTGCCTAACCTACAACTTGTGTGATAACACTTTGACACCATTTCCGGGGAGGATTTTGAATCCTCTTTCGAACCCTAATGACACTTTGACAAGCTATCCCAAATCCTTTTCCCTAGATTTCCTGGCGACTCCACCAAGGACGTTCCCTTTTCACATTTTTTGATGAGCTATTCTTGAAGCTCATCTGGCGACTCCACCTTTCCAAAACCCTTCCTCTTCTAAGACTTTTCCCCTTGGGGGGTTAAAACCTTCTAATGTCTACCGAAAAAGGCCTCCCCTAAAGTCTCCCGTTATCAAAACGCTCTTCCATGGTAACCCTTCCCCTTGCTCCAATGGATCACCCTTGGGAAAAAGACCTCTAGATGTTAAGGTTTAAGATATTATTAGGTTTCTTTTCAATTCACTAGATAACCATAGCATAGATAATATCACTGAGAAATACACAATCACAAGAGACACATCATTTATCCTGGGAAACCCTCATGGGGGAGAAAAACCAACAAAAACTTCCTTAATATAGATAGCCAATACAATGCCAAGAGATAAATCAAACAATACATAAATTTCTCTCCCAATAATGCGCCTCTCTCTCTCTCTCTCTTCCTTCTTCTCCAACTGCAGCTCCAAACTTGCGCTCTGATGAACAAGTGAGTGTGTGAATAAATGAGGTGCTAGCCTCTCTTATTTATACAATATGACAGGTGTGAACTGAGGTGTCTTTTCACAGGCAGGGCCAACTTCTTATTCTGGGTGGTTATAACCACTTTAATATATTCTGGGGCCCGACTTCTTATTTTGCCTATTACAATTAGGGTTTGACCAATCCGCAAAAGGGGATTTGGTCATTTACAATACCCGACATGATCAATCTGCAAAATGGGATTGATCTAATGAATAATACATCAATAATAAATAGAATACTCTTTGCAGTTACATTATTTCAACACTCCCCCTTAACAAGATTGGTATTCTACAACAACATCAAGCGAGAGAGAGGACAACATCATCAACAACATCTTGGAACACTAACTGGCGTATCTATAAATCATCCGAAGTTTTTCTCATCATCAATATCATCATTCTCAATACAGAGATGGAATTATATCATCATCTGCATCAACATGGATTAGTATAAAAACTAATACATCATCATCGCAACACGAGGCTGGACACATTATCATAGCATGAGGCTGACACATCATCACAGCACGAGGTTGACACATGATCACAACAATTAAGATGGCACATGATCACAACAATTAAGCTAGCACATCATCAACATGAAGTTGGCATCACAACATAAGGTTGGCAACACAACACTACTCCCCCTTTCAAGGGAGGTCCTTTCGGACTACACCAAGCTTATCTCGAAAGTTCTCAAACTTTACATGAGATAGAGGCTTGGTCAACACATCAACAACCTGTTCATTCATCCTAACATATTGGAGCTTTATGGATCCTCTCTGCACCATGTCACAGATGTAGTGATATCAGATCTCTATGTGTTTTGACTTGTCATGAAATACATGATTCTTTATCATCTTTATGCAGCTCTGGTTATCACATAGAATCATGGTTGCTTCCATCTCTAGGTCGAATAGACCTGTCAACAACTTCTAAAGCCATATGGATTCACAACTGGCAGAACATGCAACAATGTATTCTGCTTCCACTGTGCTGAGAAAAATGCTTGATTGCTTCCTAGTCTACCATGAGATCATGGCTAACCCCAGACTGAAACAACATCCTGAAGTGCTCTTCCTATCAGAGACACTTCCAACCCAATCTGAATCAGTATAACCACTCAGTCTATAGTGATGATCTCCATCATAACTGAGACCACAATCTAATGTACCCTTAAGGTACCTCATCACATGTTTTGCAACAACTAGGTGAACATGTCTGGGTTCTAGTAGAAACCGACTCAAAGTGTTCACAAAAGAATATATATCTGGTCTGGTGTTCATAAGATACATCAACAATCCAATGATCTATCTATATAGCATAGCATCAATCAATTATGACGAAGTGTCGACCAGGAGCTTCAACTTTGTTTTCATGGGTGTCTTCATGGACTTGCACTCCAACATATCAAATCTCTTCAGGATTTCAACTACATACTTCCCTTGGTTAAGGAAGATCCTCTTTGGAATCTGCCATACCTCAAGACCTAAGAAATAGTGCATTATGCCATGAGCTTCTTCTTACATTCAGTGATGAGATTTTCTTCTCCAGTTAAGAATAATTCATCCACATACAACATCAACATAACTGGCTCATCATTCATAACCTTGAAGTAGAGGTTAGAATAAAATTTACTCTTGGTAAAGCCCAAGCTCATTAGAAAAATGTCTATCCTTCCATACCAAGCTCTAGGAGCTTGCTTAAATCCGTACAGATCCTTCTTCAACTTGCAGACATGAGTCTTCCTGTATTCAACTTCAAATCCTTGAGGTTGTTCTATATACACTTCTTCTTCAATGACACCATTTAGGAAAGTTGTTTTTACATCCATTTGGTGTAACTTCCACTTCATCTTAGTTGCAAGGGATATGATGGTTCTGATCAAAGTGTATCTGGCTACAGGAGCAAATGTCTCTTCATAGTCATTGCCTTTCTTTTGAGAAAATCCACGAGCGACAAACCTTGCTTTATACTTCTCAATACTTCCATCAACAACATGTTTTATTTTGAAAAGCCATCTTTAAGATACCACATCCTTGCTCTTCGGTCTGGAAACTATTTCCCATACATCATTCTTTATAATGGATTGGTATTCTTCTGTCATGGCATCTGCCCATTCTTTCTTATGAATGGATCTTCAAAGCAGATAGGCTCCTTCTCTAAGAGATCACACATCAAATCCATATAATTGGAGAATGGGTTAGGTCTCTTCACTTGTCTCGTGGTTCCTTTAGGGACACCATACTTTTCTCCATCTTGAATGAGTTCCCTTGCTTAAGCTGGATTTCTCTCATGGGAGATTGTCATCTGGGGAGGTTCTTGAAATTCTACTATGTCATGATCTTCTAGAATTTTCTCATCAGGGGAATCTATGACTTCCTGTTGGAAAATGTTTAACAGGTAGCGCATGCTTGTCATTGATGGAAAGTACAACAATGAAGATGGCATGAGTATAGGAAGAATGTAACAGACGGGCACCAGAAGTATTTTAGGAAGACGCTGCAGAGCAAGCCCGATAAGTTCAGAAGAGATAGCGCAGAGGATTGTTGGCAGGTTATTATCAGGCAAAGTAAGCTTGTCATTAATGGAAAGATCAGAGTATGCAGCGAAGGAAAAACAAGGACAAAGTACGCTCCAAAGAATAACGCGTGTAGCAAAGCTCAAGATACAGGAGTTTGCAGAGGAGAAGGAAGACAAAGGTCGAGGCCTTTGAGAACTGGTAATTCTCCCAAGGTTGGGAGGAAAGTGTGCAAAGCTCAGGAGGGAGCACAACCGTCGTCAGATCGGCTGAAGAAGAAGATCTGGACCGTTGGTTTCTACATCCAGGAGGAGCTTAGGAGAAGCCTACAGAAGGGAGATATCGAGAGTCGTTGGATCTCATTCAGAAATCCCGTCAGCCGTCAGATCGGACAGGAGTTGCATGAGGTTTACCATCGGGAAAAGCCAAGGTGAAATCCCGAAAGGAGGGTTGACTCATCGACGTTTCACATATAGGGAATCTCGTGAGACAATGCATTGCAGCATTGAAAAGATCGAAACCCCGACGAGTGGTAAGACTGCGGTCACGGGGATAACGGTCATATGGGCCAGGAGCCTAGCTAGGAGAGCTAGTGCGTAAAGAGCGCGTTGGGATTTGAGGGATCGTGAATCCTGAGGACATACATGTTTCGACATTGGAAAGTTTGAAACCCCGATGAGGAGGTTTGGCTGTGGTCATATAGGGGGAGGTCACGTGGACCACGAGCTTAGCCGAAGGGCTAATTGAAGTTAGAGGCGTCATATCTAAGCGCAGGTCCCGACCACTGTTGGATCGAGGAAAACCTACACGATCTTTAAAAGTGCAAAGAGCAGAGGGCTCACAAATCCCAGAAGCAGGAGGACCGTCCATCTCAGGGGGTTATGTGGACCGTTGATCCGACTCCCTGTCGGAGTTTCAGGGATTGAGTGTTGGAGATGTCAAAGAATATTGACATCAAGAATCCCGAAATCGCGATGTGTGAAATCCCGACGTAATCTGAGCCGTCAAATCAAGATCACATATGGACCATCGATCCGACTCACATCAGCAAACCACGTCAGCTAGGAACACATGGCACAACTAGGTAATGATAAGTGTCAGACTGATTCAACATTTCAGGCACATGTAAGTCACGAATCAGAGTGACACGTGGCAGTATTCAACACGTGTCAATCCACATGTGATGTCAGCAGATGGACACCACTTCGGAGTTTCAAGGATCGCGTGTTGGAAATGTTAAAGAAACAATGCTACATGAATCCCAATTTCGCGATATGCAAAATCGTGATTTAAATCGCAGCTGTCGAATCAAGATCAAATCTGGACCGGTGATTCCAGTCAATGGAGAGGCATCAGGGATCGAGAGTTGGACATGTCAAAGATTATTGACATCAGGAATCCCGATATCGCGATATGCGAAATCGCGATTTAATCGCAGCCGTTGAATAGAGATCAGATCTGGATCATTGATCAAACTCCATATCAGAGTTTCGCGAATCGCGACATAGAGAGGCAAAGAACTCAATGCATCAAGAATGCCAAAATTGCGAAATCGTGATTCAATCGTAGTCGTTGAATCAAGATTAGATCTGGACCATGGAATCACAGGACATGTGGCAAGTGATCAAAATTTTGCTGACTTGGGGTCAATGGAGCATAGTGTCTAAAATCGCGAAATGCGAAATCGCGAAAGCGCCTTATGCATAAGGCTATGGTCACAACCCTTGGACACATCAGCGAGAGATGGAGGAAAGAGAAAGAGAAACCAAGCTCATTTTCAGGGATCGCGACTTGGAGAGGCAAGAACACAATGCAACATGAATGCCGAAATGTCGAAACCCGATTTAAAGGAAAGATTAATAAAGATCATACAATGGTGCAGATGAATTTGAACAATATCGGAGGGCAACTGTAGCACGATACAGTGTAATTGCCAGAAACCACTGATGGGTTCTGCCAGAGGGCTCGAAGACACTTCAGGATGACTGACAGAGGAGGTGAAGAGTCTCCAAGCTTTGTCCAAGTGAAGGAAGACTAATATTAGAAGGGATTGAGAGATGGATGAGCGTGGAAGCCTGGAACTAAAACAGAGAAGGTGAGCTCGACTGTCACAAAGAAGACGAAGAGTCTCAACTGCCAGAGAGGCTGAGGAATCTCAACATAACATCCAATGATGCTGAACGCGTGGGAAAACGGCCAGAGAAGATGAAGAGTCACGACGATGATTAGACAGAGCACTCGAGAGGTGGATGATAACGACGTGGAGTTAGCATGCAGAGGCATTGCGAACATTGCATGCACAAGGTGCACAGAAGCTATAAATACACGGTACATAGAAGAGATGGGGTTGTTGTTGTTGTTGGTTTTTGCTGTGGTTGTTGGTGGTGAAAGTGATTCATGTGTGAAGAAGGAGGAGATTGCAGCAGCTGAATAAAATAGAAGAGGAACTGTGCAGTGATTGGACATGGCGCACAGAGCACAAAAAGTGGAAGAACAGACAGCGCAAGTGATGTGTGCAGAAAGGCAATGAGGCAGACAGAGCAACGAAATGCAACAAAACAGTGATGAGTCCGGTAAGCCATTGTTGAACATCATATCACTGTAATAAGTTTCAGTAGCAAAGATTTATATTTCAGGGTGGTTGGGAGGCGCTAGGGAGGACTGGTGTCCTCAGAGGTTCAAGTGGGTGTTTGAACACAGGGAGTTGGTGCTTCCTTCTAGTTGGTTCTAGAGAAACCAGGGAGTTGGTGCTTCCTTCTATTTGGTGCTAGAAAAACCAGGGAGTTGGTGCTTCCTTCTAGTTGGTGCTAGAGAAACCAGGGAGTTGGTGCTTCCTTCTAGTGGGTGCTAGAGAAAACAGAGAGTTGGTGCTCTCAGCAAGTTGCAGCTTGCAAAACTGAGGTTGTAGCCTCATTATGAGTTGGTGCTCATATGTATGATACTGTAAAGAATGTAACTATTACTTATCATATAAAGAAAAAGAGGTTTTTACCCTGCATGGGTTTCCTCGGGAAACATCTGTCTCTGTGTTTCTCATATATGTGAATGATGCTGAAAGTGCCATTGTTTATTTCTCTGCATTATTGTGATCATCATTCAGTATCGCTACAAAGAGTTTAAAATAACCATAACTGTTTAAGCACGATAACAACTGATTCACCCCCCCCTCTCAGTTGTCCAACAATTGGTATCAGAGCCGACCCCTTTTATCTAAGGGTAGATCCTAGAGCTTAAACATGTCAAGCCATGAAGGGACTTCAGTCACTAGGCCTCCTCTATTTGATGGAATGAATTTTGCCTTTTGGAAGGTTAGGATGAGAGCATACCTAATGGCCTTAGGAGCTGATGTCTGGGATGTAGTAGAGACTGGATGCCTAAAGCTTGTTGTGCTAGCTTCCAAAGATGATAAGTTAGAATTTAGCTTTAATGCTAAGGGAATGAATGCCTGAGTTTGTGAAGGTGATGCATCTTCAAACTGCTAAGGAAATGTGGGACAAACTCATTAACAGTTATGAAGGTAATGAGAAGGTGAAAGATGCCAAGCTTCAAACCTATAGAGTACAGTTTGAAAAGCTACAGATGAAAGAA
>ML793752.1:377677-388181 GCA_009831015.1 Picea engelmannii
GCTCTTTAAAAAGTACAAGCTACAATTGCACAGTGTTCAAGTAGGACAACAACATTCTGATGTACAATATGATGTACATGACATCCTGTAGAGACAACAAGAGGAAAAACCTTGTCAAGGAAAGTTAACCTTTGAGGAACAAAAGGGGAAAATAGTCGAAAGCCGAAGATGAACAGGTCCAAGAATCAGAAAGAGAAGACTTTGGTTCAGATACAAATATTTTGCAAGCCTCAAATGAAAGAGTCCATCCTGTCAGGGGGAGTTTGCATTGATTTAATATCTGATACCTCCTAAAATACTGCAATAGCTCAGGGGGAGCATGTCTCTTCTTTGACATTGATGTCAAAGGGGGAGAAAAGAATTCGGGTGCCTTAGTTGCCATCAATGCCAAAGGGGGAGATTGTTGGCAAATTTTTAATAGGTAGCCCATGCTTGTCATTGATGGCAAGTACAACAATGAAGATGGCATGAGTACATGAAGAATGTAACAGACGGGCACCAAAAGTATTTTAGGAAGACGCTGCAGAGCAAGCCTGATAAGTTCAGAAGAGATAGTGTAGAGGATTGTTGGCAGGTTATTATCAGGCAAAGTAAGCTTGTCATTAATGGCAAGATCAGAGTATGCAGCGAAGGAAAAACAAGGACAAAGTACGCTCCAGATAAGAATGCCCGCAACAAAGCTCAAGATACAGGAGTTCGCAGAGGAGAAGGAAGACAAAGGTCGAGGCCTTTGAGAACTGGTAATTCTCCCAAGGTTGGGAGGAAAGTGTGCAAATCTCAGGAGGGAGCACAATCGTCGTCATATCGGCTGAAGAAGAAGATCTAGACTGTTGGTTTCTACATCCAGGAGGAGCTTAGGAGAAGCCTACAGAAGGGAGAGATCGAGAGCCGTTGGATCTCATTCAGAAATCCCGTCAACCGTCAGATCGGACAGGAGATGCACAAGGTTTACCATCGGGAAAAGCCAAGGTGAAATCCCGAAGGGAGGGTTGACTCATCGGTGTTTCACATATTGGGAATCCCGTGGGCCAATGCATTGCGGAATTGAAAAGCTCGAAACCCCGACGAGTGGTAAGACTGCGGTCACGGGGATAACGGTCATATGGGCCAGGAGCCTAGCTAGGAGAGTTAGTGCGTAAAGAGCGCGTCGGGATTCGAGGGATCGCGAATCCTGAGGACATACATGTTTCGACATTGGAAAGTTCGAAACCCCGATGAGGAGGTTTGGCTGCGGTCATATAGGGGGAGGTCACGTGGACCATGAGCTTAGCCGGAGGGCTAATTGAAGTTAGAGGCGTCAGATCTAAGCGCAGGTCCCGACCACCATTGGATTGAGGAAAACCTGCACGATCTTTAAAAGTGCAAAGAGCAGAGGGCTCACAAATCACGGAAGCAGGAGGACCATCCATCTCAGGGGGTTATGTGGACCGTTGATCCGACTCCCTGTCGGAGTTTCGGGGATCGAGTGCTGGAGATGTCAAAGAATATTGACATCAAGAATCTCGAAATCACGATGTGTGAAATCCCGATGTAATCTGAGTCGTCAAATCAAGATCACATCTGGACCGTCGATCCGACTCACGTTAGCAAACCACGTCAGCTAGGAACACGTGGCACAACCAGGTAATGACAAGTGTCAGACTGATTCAACATTTCAGGAACATGTAAGTCACAAATCAGAGTGACACATGGCAGTATTCAACACGTGTCAATCCACGTGTGACATCAGCAGATGGACACCACTTCGGAGTTTCGAGGATCGTGTGTTGGAAATGTCAAAGAAACAATGCTACAGGAATCCTGATTTTGCGATATGCAAAATCGCGACTTAAATCGCAGCCGTCGAATCAAGATCAAATTTGGACCATTGATTCCAGTCAATGGAGAGGCATCGGAGATCGAGAGTTGGACATGTCAAAGATTATTGACATAAGGAATCCCAATATCGCGATATGCGAAATCGCGATTTAATCGCATCCGTTGAATATAGATCATATCTGGATCGTTGATCAAACTCCATATCGGAGTTTCGCGAATCGCGACATAGAGAGGCAAAGAACTCAATGCATCAAGAATGCCGAAATCGCAAAATCACGATTCAATCGTAGCCATTGAATCAATATTAGATCTGGACCATGGAATCACAGGACATGTGGCAAGTGATCAAAATTTCGCTGACTTGGGGTCAACGGAGCATAGTGTCGAAAATCGCGAAATGCGAAATTGCGAAAGTGCCTTATGCATAAGGATGTGGTCACAGCCCTTGGACACATCAGCGAGAGATGGAGGAAAGAGAAAGAGCAACCAAGCTCATTTTTGGGGATCGCGACTTGGAGAGGCAAGAACACAATGCAACAGGAATGCCGAAATGCTGAAACTCGATTTAAAGGCAAGATTAACAAAGCTCATCCAACGGTGCAGATGAATTTGAACAAGATCAGAGGGCAACTGTAGCACGATACAGTGTAACTGCCAGAAACCACTGATGGGTTCTTCCAGAGGGCTCAAAGACACTTCGGGATGATTGACAGAGGAGGTGAAGAGTCTCCAAGCTTCGTCCAAGTGAAGGAAGACTAATCTTAGAAGGGATTGACAGATGGATGAGCGTGGAAGCCTGAAACTAAAACAGAGAAGGTGAGCTCGACTGTCATAGAGAAGATGAAGAGTCTCAACTGCCATAGAGGCTGAGGAATCTCAACATAACATCCAGTGATGCTGAACGCGTGGGAAAACGGCCAGAGAAGCTGAAGAGTCACGATGATGATCAGACAGAGCACTCGAGAGGTGGAGGATAACGACATGGAGTCAGCATGCAGAGGCATTGCGAACATTGCATGCACAAGGTGCACAAAAGCTATAAATACACGATACAGAGAAGAGATGGGGTTTCTTTTGCTGTTGGTTTTTGCTGTGGTTGTTGGTGGTGAAAGTGATTCATGTGTGAAGAAGGAGGAGAGTGCAGCAGCTGAATATCATAGAAGAGGAACTTTGCAGTGATTGGACATGGCGCATAGAGCACAAAAAGAAGAAGAACAGACAACGCAAGTGACGTGTGCAGAAAGGCAATGAGGCAGACAGAGCAACGAAATGCAGCAGAACAGTGATGAGTCTGGTAAGCCATTGTTGAACATCATATCACTGTAATAAGTTTCAGTAGAAAATATTATATTTTAGGGTGGTTGGGAGGAGCTAGGGAGGACTGGTGTCCTCAAAGGTTCAAGTGGGTGCTTGAACACAGGGAGTTGGTGCTTCCTTCTAGTTGGTACTAGAGAAACCAGGGAGTTGGTGCTTCCTTCTAGTTGGTGCTAGAAAAACCAGGGAGTTGGTGCTTCCTTCTAGTTGGTGCTAGAGAAACCAGGGAGTTGATGCTTCCTTCTATTGGGTGCTAGAGAAAACAGAGAGTTGGTGCTCTCAGCAAGTTGCAGCTTGAAAAACTGAGGTTGTAGCCTCATTATGAGTTGGTGCTCATATGTATGATATTGTAAAGAATGTAACTATTACTGATCATATAAAGAAAAAGAGGTTTTTACCCTGCATGGGTTTCCTCGGGAAATATCTGTCTCTGTGTTTCTCATATATGTGAATGATGCTGAAAGTGCCATTGTTTATTTCTCTGCATTATTGTGATCATCATTCAGTATCTCTACAAAGAGTTTAAAAGAACCATAATTGTTTAAGCACGGTAACAACTGATTCACCCCCCCCTCTCAGTTGTCCAACACTTCCCTCACTGGTTCTGCAACTCTGGGAGCTACAGGTTCCTCTTCATACACTTCTTCAAGCTGGAATCTTTTTTATTTCTTGAGTGTTACATCTTCATCGAAGGTCACATCCCTATTGATCTCAATATGATGGTCACCTGGTATATAAACTCTAAAGGCTTTGGAGACCTCACAATATCCAACAAATATTCCCTTCTTTCTTGAAGGGTCCAACCTTGTTCTCTTCTCTTTTGGAATATGTACAAATACTGGGCAGCCAAATATTTTGAGATGGCTTACTTCTCGCTTCTTTCCGAAGAACATCTCTTCAGGGGTATTGAACCCAAGTGCACTATGGGACAATCAGTTTTGTACATATACTGTTGTTTTTGCTACTTCTGCCCATAAGCACATAGGAAGATCTTGATCATGAATCATGGTCTTCATTGCTTCCATTATAGTTATGTTCTTTCTTTCTGCTACACCATTTTGTTGAGGATTGTAGGGAGTGGTGAGCTCCCTCTTGATCCCAACATCTTTACAAAATATTACAAATTCTTTTGAGGTGTATTCTCCTCCATTATTTGACTTGAGTATCTTGATCTTTTTTTCAGAAAGATTCTCTATCAAGGCTTTGAATTCCTTGAATTTAATGAACACTTCATCTTTTGATTTAAAAAGGTAAACCCAGGTTTTACGAGAATAATCATCAATAAAAGATACATAGTATACATCCCCACTGATGGAGGATGATGGCATTGGGCCACACACATCTGAGTGAATGAGTTCTAAGACTCCTTCTGCTTTACTGTCTCTCTTTGGAAAAGGGTTCTTGATGTTCTTCCCTTGTGCACATACATTTCACACACCTTCATGGTTAATCTTGAGTTCTGGTAGACCCGTGATTGCTTTGCATGCATATAGTAATGCCTTATAGTTGATGTGGGATAATATTCTATGCCAAAGTTCACATGGATTCTCAATGGCATGGGTCATGGTTGCTTCTGAGTGACCCTTAAGCTTGTACAAGCCACCTTCTTCTTTTCCAATAACGATTTCTTCTTTCATGATTTTTCCTTTAGCCCACATAAGAACTTATCCATCTATAAAGGTAACTCTGAAGCCTTTATTTTCTAAATATGATATGGAGAGTAGGTTTTGGTACATAGAGTACATCCTTCATCTTCATTGGAGTCCCTGAATTAAGCTTATAGTTTGATTCTCCTACTCCCTTGATAGGATATTGATAATCATCTCCAAGTGTAACTTTCTGAGAAAAATTCTTTTCTGAAAGGCAAGAGAGAATATCTCTTTGACTTGTCATGTTCTTGGAAGCACCACTATCAATGGTCCAAGTGTACTCTCCAGGTGTTACTGATCCTGAGAGGGACGAGATTAAGACATAGTCTTCAATTCATTCTTTTATCATCTTCATGGGTGGCTCTTCATCTTCAACTGCATGGGCATGATGCCTCTTGTTTTTCCTATTGTATTCTTCTCATCTCGCTGGACAATGTCTCGCAATATGTCCCATCTTTTCACAATGGTAGCATTGGTAAGATGAGAAGTCTCTTTCTTTTCTTTGTCCTTTCTTCTGGAATATCTTAGGTTGAGATTCTTTGTGTATGAATTTGTTTTGGGTTTGAGATTCTTTATGTGTTTCTTTCTGGAAGTAAGAATTCTTTCTTCCACCTTTAGTGTGAGTACCTAGGGCTTAATCTTCATCTCTTGATAGTAAAGCTTCTTGGTTAGCTACTCTTGATTCTTCTTGAATACATTCTTCTGAAAGACTGTCAAATTTTAGTTGCTTCATTCTGGCACAAACCGTTTGGATGAATTCATCCCATGGTCTTGTGATACCATTAAGGGCTGTCATTATGAGTTCGTCTTCATCTATAGTATCTCTATTTGCTTCTAGCTATTCTTTGAATTGATATATTCTGGAGAAATATTCCTGGATCGATTCTCCTTTCTGCATCCTTGTATTCTTGAGTTGAGTTCCTAGATTCGTCTTCCAATTTATGTTATTTCCTTCATATAACCTGTTTAGGGCCTCAAACATTTCTTTTGGATTCTTCTTTGAAGACACTTGAGGAATCAAGTGATCTTTGATGGAATCCACAATGATTATCTTGGTGTTTTTATTTATCTGCAGCATCAATGGGTTCTGGTACTTCTTCTTTGACAAATATTGCTAGGTCATTCTCTTCAAGAATGAGTCCAATCCTATACTTCCAGGCATTGAAGTTTTCCACACCTTCTAGCTTGTCAACAAGCTTAGTGCTTGCAGACATCTTTTACCTAGAGCTAGGAAAAAGACCAAAAAATGAGAATGCTCAAAATCTAATTCTAAACTTACCAGGAAGTGTGCTTGGATGAGGCGAGTAGCCTGGTGTGGTTAGATTTCAGAAAATACAATTTTTACCCCTTCAAACTTGATCAATGGATTTCTGGACTGGTGCTTCTGGTTTTCTGGTACTTCTGGTACTTTTTGAAAACTAAGGTTTCACTTTCTGGGAGATCTAGCCACTAAAAAGTTGCGTTGAAGATGCCAAAGAGTTCCTTGGGCTAGGGTGCACTTTTCTAGATGGTTTTGGGGCTGAAATTCTTCTTCAATAAAAATCCCTAAATTTCATGTACGACAACAACGACATTTTTCTTCTTCTTGTGAAAGATGCTCTCTTCAGCTTAGCTCTGATACCATGTTAAGGTTTAAGCTATTATTAGTTTTCTTTTCAATTCACTAGATAACCATAGCATAGATAGGATCAGTGAGAAATACACAATCAAAAGAGACACATCATTTATCCTGGGAAACCCTCATGGAGGAGAAAGCCCAACAAAAACTTCCTTAATATAGATAGCTAATATAATGCCAAGAGATAACTCAAACAATACAGAAATTCCTCTCCCAAGAATGTGCCTCTCTCTCTCTTCCTTCGTCTCCAACTGTAGCTTCAAACTTGCGCTCTGATGAACAAGTGAGTGTGTGAACAAATGAGGCACTAGCCTCTCTTATTTATACAATCTGGCAAGTGTGAATTGAGGTGTCTTTTCTCTGGCAGGGCCGAATTCTTATTCTGGGTGGTTATAACCACTTTAATATATTATGGGGGTCGACTTCTCATTATGCCTATTACAATTAGGGTTTGACCAATCCGCAAAAGGGGATTTGGTCATTTACAATACCCGACATGATCAATCCGTAGAAGGGGATTGATCTAATGAATACTAATACATCAATAATAAATAGAATAATCTTTGCAGTTACATTATTTCAACACTAGAAACCCATTTACATGGCCACCATCCCGGAATACCCCAACACAATGCCAAAAGATTCAAACAAATGGTTGCCAATGTTCCCAGGAAACAATGTAGTGACTGTTGAAGATCACTTTACATCAGAGGTCGGGACATGGATAATGTAGACATTGAGCATGAGGATATAACCATGAAGCTATTGGTTTCATCATTGACTGAAGAAGCTCTCAATTGGTTCAGAGGCCTACCAGACAATCACCTCACGTCCTATGAATACTTTTCCAAGTTATTTAAGAGCAAATGGTCAACGAAGAAAGATATTGGGATGCTTGTATCTCAATTCAATCAGATAAAGAAAAAGTAGAATGAGGCAATGAGTGAATTCAATATTATATTTGGTAGGTTGTACAACTAGATTCCAATGAATTTTCTTCCTACAACTGCATTAGTCTGTCTCCTCTATATGAATGCTTTTGAAGGGAGATTTCTCTTTATTCTGAAGGACAAGAAGCCCACATCGCTGGCACAAGCCAAATAACACAATGTTGACATTGAAGAGAATCTCCTTGATTCAAGGGTGGATCCTTTTTGGAACCCTCGTGTCAAGGAAGAAGCAAAAATTAAGGTTTCCAGTAGAAGTTCTCTTGATCCAATTTCCCTCTTGACTCAGAAGATAGATCAAATGAGTACTCAATTTTCCCAGGTACATAACCAGATCATGGGCCATTTGAATATCGTGGGAAGAAATCAATTTTATCCTAGACCTCAGTTTTCTAGACAACAAAGAGATGCCACTGGTTGGAAACCAAGGCCTCAACAAGAGGCAAAGGACCTTGATACTTTGAAACCAGTTTGGATGGTTGACACAAAATCTTGGTGCCTTCCATGCCAACAACCTCACAGAGAAGATGAGTGTCCCCGACGAGATGAATATTCTTCTGAGAGTATGAATTTCATTGATATGATCTATATTTTCCAATAAGAACAAGTCACACAAGAACAAATCAATGAAGCTAGAAGACTGGGTGAAAGAGAGGGGAGACTTCGGGCGTTGAATCAGTTAAAAAACGATCAAAATAAGGAGTTAAGGAGCAGGAAATATTTGACCTACACTAGAATAAATAAAGCTTCATCCCCACCACCAACACCTCCACCTCCAGTATATGAGTTACTTCCAAAGCCAACTCCCACAGATGAGATTCAGTTGAATATAGATGTTGCAACCATGTTTGGAAAATGAATATGACAGTCCCAATGACATAGATGTGCAAGATACCTTCTGTGAGAAGGCAATTCTTGAAGATATTATAGGTACCACCCGAGAAGGAATACCCTCCTATCATTTTGAACACTATGTATCTCAATCGACAAGAGGACAAAAAACCTCCCTTCTATCTTTCATTATGCATGAATGGCCTCCGCTTGAACAACTATATGCCTGATTCTGGGGCCTTTGCAAATGTCATGTCATTGAAAGTGATGGAACAACTTGGTTTGAAGACAACCCAACCCTATGGAAATATATGTGGTATTGATTCTAAAAGGGTCACAATTTATGGGTTATGTGAGGATGTTGAGGTCTTTTTGATTGATTTTCCACATATTAGCCTCCTCATGGACATAGTAGTGATCGATGTCCCAGATGCCTGGGGGATGCTATTATCAAGGAGTTAGTCTGTCTCCCTTGGGGTTTTCCTTAGCATGGACCTTACACATGCATAGATCTCCATGGGAGATGGCACCTTTCATATCTTATATAGCTGATAGAAGGATGCTAGACATGTGATGGATCCTAATGGCCCCGATAACATAAGTGAATGTGACTATAATGTGCCTTGATAGATTAGTAAGTATGATCCATCTGAGCTACCTTTCATGCAGGAAGACTCCATAGATATGCTCCTCCCAAGGAAAAATGAATACAAAGAGAAACTTGCAAAGTACCAAGGGAAAAATCCAGGGTCTATCCAAATTTTGAAGAAAGAAGATGAAGAACGTGAAGAATCCATCAAAAGGATGGTCAACGCAGAGCCTCCTTCCTATCCATACATTGAGAATATACCTTAAATATGTTTAAATATTTTAACTTCGAATACTATTATAATTATATATGAGTTATTACCTTATAGATCAAATCCCCTTTTGTGGATTGATCATGTCGGGTCTTGTATAAGACAAAATCCCCTTTTGTGGATTGGTCAAACCATATTTATATGGTGGTATCTGAGAAGTATACCCCTAGGGTTTAATAAAGTGGTTTTAACTACTATTGGAAGAAGTCAACCCTACTTGATGAAGAGACATAACCCTAGCGCCTACTCAACTAGTATTTATAAGTGAGAAGGATGTCTCATTTGTTCACTCACTCATTAACACTTCTAGTGCACATCTTTTGAAGGTAATTGCAGTTGAAAGAAGAAGGAGAGAGACACACATTCTCAATCCTAGTCTATTCTTGGTGGTTTGGTCTTAATTCTTGGCATTGTATTGGAAATATATCATTGAGGAAGTTTTTGCTTGGTTTTCTCCCCCATGAGGGTTTACCAGGATAAACTGCTATGTACCTTGTGATTGTATTTCTTTCAGTGGTCCTACTTATGTTGTTATGTTCTAGTAAATGTAAAATAATTTAATAAAAACTCTAAATTTAACATGGTATCAGAGCTTGATTGAATAGAACACCTTTCACTGGGTATCCAAAAATGTCACTATTGTCGTATAAGGAAATTAGGGATTTTTATTGAAGAGGAATTTTTGACTAAAAAATAAATAGAAAAGTGCACCCTACCCTAGCACATCATTTGACAGCTTGAGCACACATTTTCAGTGGCCAGAGCCTCCTAAAAGTCAAACCCTAGTTTTGACTAATACCAAAAAACAAGAAAACCAGAACCAGTACCAGAAGTACCAGTCCATATTTGCGCAGGTCAAGTTTCACAGGGAAAAACTTGAAAATTTTGAAAACAAACATCTCCAACCTACTCGCCTCAGCCCAACGCATCTCCTAGTAAGTTCATATTCATTTTCTGAGCACTTTCATTTTTTGGTCATTTTCCCAGCTCCAGGTCAAGATGTCTGCAAGCACCAAGCTTGTTGAAAAGTTAGAAGGTGTGGAAAAATTTGTTCCTGAAAGTACATAATTGGACTCATTATTAAAGAGAATGACCTTGAAAAATTCATAAAAGAAAATGTACCAGAAGCTGAAGAAGATGCAACCAAAGTGAAGTACAAGAAGGATATGGTTAGGGCCAAAAGGATCATTGCATACTCCATCAAAGATCACTTGATCCCTCAAGTGTCTTCTAAGAATACTCCAAAATAAATGTTTGATACCCTAACCAGAATGTATGAAGGAAAGAACATCAACCAGAGGATGAACTTGAGAACCCAACTCAAGAATACAAAGATGCATAAAGGAGAAACAGTTCAAGACTATTTCTCTAGGGTTACTCATTTCAAAGAACAATTAGAAGCAATTAGAGACAACTTGGATGAAGATTAAATCATAATGACAACTCTTAATGGTCTCACAAGACCTT
>ML793753.1:11153-21786 GCA_009831015.1 Picea engelmannii
GCTTTCAAAGAAAATTTTGTGGCGCTTTCATATATTTTAAATATTCAGCTGGAATTTTGTGGTTTAAATGTCTATCACTCACAACAACAGCAATGATTTATGGTTTCGATGTATAAATTGTAACAATATATCTTAAAATCAGTAATTCAATTTATTAAACTAATCCTTAATCCTTAATGATTTAATCTATATTAAGTTATTACTCCTCGGAGTTTTGTTTAATTCTGTGCAACTCCATGCATGAATGCAGATGTTCAGACGAGATAAATCCAAGGAAGGAGCCATACAAGTTCTCCAATCGGAAAATGAGAGATTTGGGCCTCTCATTCATTCCAATAGACAAGTCTTTGGCTGATACGGTGGCCAGTTTACAGGAGAGGGGCTTTCTTCACGATCTCTGACGACTTTACAATGCCGAGGAGAAGAAATTTATGTACCATGGATCTCTGATAACTTAATTCCATTTTAATTCGAAGCGTCTTGGCAGATCAAATTTATGCGAAGTGTTTTGGTCGACCAAATCAAATATATCGACTTGTAAACTATTTACAACTCTACACTTCAATGGATTAGAGATCCATTCTGTTCCTCTTGTTATATATGGGAAAACATATCTAACTTAGATCCATTCTACTTCTCTTGTTATATATATGGAAAATATATGATACATTGTTACCCGGCATGATACCATTTATCTTACAGTATCAAATTATCATGTTTATTGTAATTATTTTAATATAAAAAAAAACTCAAAATATATAAATTTAAAATTGATAATTTATGTTAAGTTTATATATATATAGATATATATAATATAATATAATATAATATATAATAAAAATTCATTTAATAAAAAATAATGCACATTGATCTTAAAAATGATAAGACAGGTTGAAAACCATTCCCACCATATGGGTATATAGAAATGAAACTTTGTTAATGTTCCTTATTAATGTTATGATGGTTCATAAGGTTGGTTAAAATAGGTGGTTCATAATGCACATTGATCTTAAAAATGATAAGACATGTTGAAAACCATTCCCACTATATGGGTATATAGAAATGAAACTTTGTTAATGTTCCTTATTAATGTTATGATGGTTTATAAGGCTGGTTAAAATAGGTGGTTCATATAGCCCCTCACTTGGGTTAAAGTTTTCTTAAGTGATATGTTTACATTTGAGTTATTGTTGGGCATGTTGTTGATGGTTGCTATGGACTTGTGAAGTTTGGAAAAATTCATTTTTGTAAAAGACTTTGTGAAAATGTTTATAATTTGATCATTTGTGGGGCAAAAGTGTTTCAATGACATGATTTTGAAAAAGCTTTCTGACAAAGTGCATGTGTAGCTCAATTTGTTTGATGTACCGAATCTTGATGCTGAATTGGATATGTCAAAGCCACAAGACTTTTTTACTTGCATTAATTATTACTTGATGTTCTTCTTTTCTTGAAGAAAGAGAAAGAGCTTGTTGTTTCTTACAAGCTAAAGGGATAGGTCCAGAACCAAGACTAAAAATAACCTACAATAGGCTTTCAATCATTAGGGTCGCCAACCCAACTGAAATCAATGAAAAAAACCAACAAAGGAGTCCCTCCTGAACTGTAATACATCCCAAATTGAATTGTACCTCAAATATATCGAAGTATCTTTTTTGGTGCTTTTCAATGGCTTTCATGGGGTGTTTGCATATATTGGGCAATGAGACCAACAAAAAAGGAAATATTAGGATGCGTATGAGTCAAATAAAAAAAGATATCAACTAGCTTCTGGTACAAAGTGACATATACTTCGAGTGTAGTATAGGTGGCAACAAGTCCGACTCTAGACTTAAAGGGAGAAGCAGTTGATTTACAATCTTCCACATGAAAGAAGTGAAGAAGGTTGCATGCATACTTAGATTAGGAAAGGGAAATTCCTTCCTTGGTTGCAATACTAGGAGGCCAAGGAAATAACACAAACAACCTGTTGAAACAGATCTTAAATTTTTATCCTTAAGGCCTAGATTTTTATTTTTTTTGTGTTTTTCGGGTTTCGGCTTTCTTAAAACAAGAGTTTCGTCATTTCTAAATTCACGATACCTTTTTATTAATTGTTTTTTGGATAATGAACGGAAAAAGGTTTACAAAAAATATAAAATTTCCGACGCTTTTTTGAAAATTATTTAAAACGTGTTGAATTTTAAAGTTACGATTTTTTAAATTAAACTTTAAATTTTTTTTGGGATTCGGGGTTTCCTACAAACACATTTTTTATGAAAATCGAATCACGAAACCCCGATCCTCGATTTCTCGAAATGTTGGAATCTTAATTTAAAAACAAATTAATTTAGTCTCTTCTAAGAAAGGTTAAGGGTTAAAATAATTATGTCGCGATTTCGGGATTCGCGGTTCTGTGAGAGCATGTCTCCTGTCATCATGTTTCTCGAAATCCCGATTTCCGAAACCTCGATCCATAAGTCATGTTAAATTAAACTAATTATGTTTTGGCCTTAATCATGATTATTTAATTAATTAAGATAAGTTAAGTCCCATTTAAAACAAACAAGCCATCGCGATTTCGCAATTTCGAAGATTGGATTTTATTAATAACACACGTCTCCTGTCATCATGTTTCCCGAAATCCCGATTTCCGAAATCCCGAAAAAGTCTAATCTCAATTAATTAATGTGCTAAAAGCGTTTAAATCTTAATTAAAGCATCGTGATTTCATGATTTAGCATTTTTGGAAATCGCTTTTTCATCAACTACATACCTCTCGACATCAGGATTTCCGAAACCCCGAAAAATGAAGTTTTCAGCTTTAAATTCTGATTAACATTAATTAACCTTTTCTTAAAAACAAGATCAATGGTAATCATTCTTAGGTGTTCATTTATGTTCGCTTACCAATTAAGTAGGTTTCTCGTTTTCTTCAAAACCCGAAGGTACTTAAATACGGACATTAAAAGCGTATCTCGGTAAAATATCTTCCGCATTAAGAGCTTTAAATTCGTGACAGTTGTGCAAATCTCGTCATTTTTAAAATATATTCAAAATAAACATTTGAATGTCTGTGTTTTCATTCTAAGTTGAGCTCATTCATCCATTTTCTTTGACAAGTTTTCAATTAAACACAGAAGTCATGGCACCCAGAAAGGCACCGAAGAAAAATGAAGACGCATAGGAAGGAGATATTATCTCCGATACCACTCCACATGCTATAGATTCTATTAAATCTTGGACTCAAATCTCAGATTTACTGGAGTATGAGTTTGAGAATGCTCATCTTGACTCTGAAAATCATTTTCGGGACATAGCTGAGTCAGAGCTTCATAAGATTGTTGCGCGTCCGAGGCTTGTGGCATACACTGATATGATCAGCTGGGCTCTGGATAAGGTAGATGTCCCAACAAGGAGCATTCTAAACGAGAAAGGAGCTATCGTCGGCTCATTCAGACCAGAGCACATTCAAGTAATGTATAAACTCTCGCTGAATCATAAACATACTTTTAATGCTGAATTTTTAGCTGAGTTTCAGAGAAAGGAATGTATTGAGGCAGACCAGACATATCCCGATATGATTAGAGGATGGGCGAGGTCTGAAGCAAAGTTTAGGGCTGATGCTCATGGGATTTATGCTACAACCTCCTTAAATGAATACATGGTTTATATAGCCATTATGTTATGCAGACTTTTCGGGAGAAAAGATCCCTGTCATTTTCATGCAGACTGGGTGCCCTTTTTAGATGAAGCTTCAGAAGGAAATGGTTTTAACTGGCATAATATTTTGTCGGATAACCTAACACAAGAAATTTTAAACTACAAAGCAGCAAAATCAAAGGGACAACCAACAACTTTTTATATGTCTGCATACGTAATGGATGCAATATGTTTTATGACTCCCTTTCCATTAATGAATTGGAGTTAAAGCATTTCCTGTCCATAACCCATTCATAAATACCACTCGGCCCTTTAGGAAGAAAATGTTAAAGACGCATTTTACGAGGTTTGTCATTTTATTATTATTCCCATGCACAAAATGTTTTTTGGATGCAAACCCCCCCGCATTTCTGATACAATCATAGAAAGTATTAAAGCAGTTGCCGACTGGTTTATTGAGGAAATTTTTTCCTACATTAGGGTTTATGGCTGTTCCATTCCCCCTCATGCACTCCCTAAATTCCTACCAGACAGATTGGTGTGCAGAGAAGTAGCTTATCAGATAGTCAAGGGCAGTGTAATAAGAGAGCCATTTTGTAATAACAGTTTCAAATACATCAGAATATAGATCACAAACGAGATTCTGAATCCTGCAAATTTGTAGCTATGTGTTCTTCAACCCTGTTTATTATATTTTGTTGAATTTTTCTTTCAATGTTTTTTCTAACGAATAATCAATTTGAAGTTATCTACATCATTGATTTATAGTTCAGATTGGTTTGGATGTCAAACTATTTACAGTTTTTCCTCTGAAATTGCTATTAGTAATTTTAAGACCTGTAAATCTTTTGTACCTTAATACTTAACTTTCATTAGAAACCCCATTTTCTTTCATTATTGTCTATTGACATATGAGATTCTTTCTTGATTAAAGCCTCATATTTTTCTGTAGTGTTTATTTGTTATTTTATGATTCTCAAAATTGTTACAAATCCAGGAAACGGCCTCGAATGTATTTACATTACTGTTTTGAATTTCAAAATTGTTTTTCTTGTTCTCATCTCTGGAAAATTTGAAGTAACATTTGATTCAAATCCTTTACAAATAAAATAAAGTTTTATCCTCCATGACTGTTCCAAGTAGCAGACAACCCAACATTGAACCTGGTCTTCAAGATCAAACCAGTATTGCCTTGAATTTATTTAATACTATTTTACAAACAACAACTAACCGGGTTGAGTTAGAACGTTCATGGGCTGCTATTGAAAGAGACATTAGCATCCAAGAACAACAGGAAGCAAGACAAAGACAGTTGAGAAACTGATTCTGCTTTAACCTTCCTTTGAATTCTTATTCTTAAATTATTCCTTTAGATATTTATAGATGCCTTGACGGTATACTTTATAGCCTTAAAGTATAAACTCATGAACAACATCTTTTTGGCGTCATTGCCGGGGAACGAAGAAACAAATCTTTTGCATTTTCTGTTTTTGATAGTGAACAAGGACAAAAAACCTTCTAAGTCTTATTTTTTTTCACTTGGCGACTCCACAATAACTAAACTGGCTATTAGCCGCATGAACACCAGAAAAAACCCGGATAACAAGCAGACCTCGCCAGTCTCCGATCCGGAAAAGATTTTAAAATCACGAAAATCACTTAAACAAGTCTTTTTACCCACATACATTATATATCAGCCTGACTGCACTCAATCAAATACTTCGGAAACTCTTGAAAGATCACTTTCACTTCCCCTCTCATTCAACACTTTCTCTTTTCCTGAAGTTTCTTCCCCATATTTCCGAGAATCTTCTCCTCACACTTTCCGAACTTCAGCCACAAATCTAACCATGGCTGCACAAGGAGGTGCTGGAGATGGAGGTGGTGCCCCTGGAGGTGGTCAAGTAATGCTTCCTGGGATTTTCACTAAAGTAGCTGCTAGATATGATCCACTTGTTCTCCCCGTTCCTCTTCATGATCTCCCCGAGAATTATATGAAAAGCCTTTCGAAATTTACAGGGGAAGCTGATTTGACTGCCCAAGAACATATAAATTTTTTTGATCAATTTGATGACATACTTGGAATAGGACATGAAGATATTTATTCTAGACTCCTCGTTCAAACTTTCGAGGGACAGGTGAGGACCTGGTTCCAATCCTTAGCAGCTGGATCTTTAAGATCCTATGAAGAACTTGAAAGTGCATTTATTAGACAATGGGGAGAGAGGAATGATCACCTCTACTGCTTGACTGAATTTGGAGCCCTTAGAAAGAAAAACTCTGAATCAGTTCTAGAATTCACATAGAGGTTCAATAAGTTGTATATTAAAATTCCAGTGGAAGTTAAACCTTCACAACCTGCAACAAAAGTGACTTTTGCTGGCGCTTTTGATCCCGACTTCGCCTTATTATTGAGAGAAAGGAGATCAACAAATCTCACAAAAATGCAAGATGATGCACTTGAGATTGAATCAAACATGATGGCATCAGGGAAACTAAAAGCAAAGACTGAAAATGGAAACAAAGAAAATAGGAAATTTAAAGAGCAAGGTGGATCTTCAGGATCGGGAAAATCCTCGGGAGATAGAATAGAAGAAATGCCTAGGGTCATTCGAGAACTTTCAAACAAGATCTCAAAAATGGAACTAGAGAAATCGAAAAGAGATAATTTCCCCAGAAAAGATTTTCGAAGAAATCCTCATCCTCAGGGACCACAGAAAATAATTAAAAATGAAGATCAAAAAATCCCAACACCCTTTAAAAATGAAAACTAAATTGGATAGGAAGATTTAGGAGATTTTGAAGAAATTGATGAAGATATTAGTAACCTTGGCAACGATAATAAATCACCTTATTTATCGAGACAGGATTACGAAGCATCTTTAAGTAAAGAAAGTACATCGGAAGAACATGTTAGCAATAATATGACTGATGATTTCACAAATCAAGATATTGCAGATGATATTATAGCTGAACTACAGGGAAAATATAATTTAAGACCAAGAAATAAAAGTCTCCCAAATGTTCCGACAAAAAAGAGTTTTCCAAGAAGTGAAACCGATGAGGCAACTCCAAAAGTTGCTGATAAACAGTCTGCGAAAAGAAACACAGCTGATACGCAACCTGTCCAGTCAGAACCGGTAGGAACACTCCCTGTGAAGACACAAGCTCCTATAAATGAAAACAAGTTCACATCTCAACGAAAAACTAAAAAGAAAGGTATGGAAGCCCCGAACATCGAAAATGACAAGGCTCTAGGAAACTTCAATTTGAAAAACAAAATAAATAAAATCAAAATTCCTATTCCCCTTGTTGAGTTAGCTAAAAATCCCATATATAGAAAACAAATCGCCAAAATGATTAATTTTTTTGAAGAGGAAAGCCAGGCTGACGTCATCAACTTAGAGGATGACAAACCTAACATAGTCTTTGGTCCACACTTCGAAGGTGCAAGAGACACCGTGGCTCCTTTTTATATTACGTTGACCCTGTTTGACCACCTTCTCCATAACTGTATGTTGGATTCCGGAGCTTCCCACAATGTTATGCCAAAGGCAATTATGGAAAAAATTGGTCTTGAAATCACAAGGCCCTATGGTGACTTATATTCTTTCGATTTGAGGAAAGTAAAATGCATAGGTATGATTAAAGACCTAGTGGTAGGTTTGGCTCAAATACCTACTAAAAGTATTCTTATGGATGTAGTGGTCGCTGACATTCCCCCAAAGTATGGTATGCTATTATCTAGATCATGGGGCGCCAAGCTTGGAGGATCTCTCCAGCTGGGTATGACATATGCTACAATTCCAGTTTTCGGAGGCCAATACACTCGTCTTTACAGAGAGACTAGGTTGGCATTTACTGTAGGTGACCAAAACAAGCCCAACAATCATCCAGTTTATATTGCTGACCAAGATTTAGGAAATTGTATATTATCTATTGATGACAATTTTGAAGTAGATGTAGATGATAAATGTATAGAAGAAAAAATTGAAAAAAAAGAAATCGAGAAAAATGTATATAGCACTGGTGTATGGAAAATGTACTTTGATGGTGCTTCGTCTTTCCTTGGAGCCGAGGTAGGAGCACTTCTTGTGGCTCCCGATGATCAATTTGTTATTCCTTTTTCATATAGGCTTCAGTGGAATGTGGATTGTACAAACAATGTATGCGAGTATGAAGCTTTAGTGCTAGGATTAGAAGCTGCTAGAAGGATGAAAATTAAGAAACTCGAAGTCTTTGGTGACGCCGAGTTAATTATAAAACAGGTGAATTGGCAGTATCAGGCTAAGCATCCTAGATTACGGTCCTATAGGAATTGTGTCTGGGATTTAATCGAGAACTTCTTTTCATATGTGAATTTTCATTTCGTCCCAAGATCTGAGAATCAACAGGCGGATGCTTTAGCCAAAGTTGCATCAACTTTCACACCCCCGACTGCTTTTAAATTAAAATATCATATACAAATGAGACATCGCCCTTCGATACCAAATAACATACAACATTGGCAGGTTTTTGAAGACGATGAGCAGCTTCGAAAGTTTCTAGAATCATTAGATGAATTTGCAGAAACACATACCGATAAAGAAAATCAAAATGATCCTATTTGGATCATGCAAGAGGGGGAGGATTCTAAAGAATTTCATGATAAAATTGCAAATCACTGAATGCTTGTTCTAAAGAACAACCAAATTCCCAAGGGTCTAATCCATTTGGAAAGACTTTTTAATCAAGATGATATCCCTTCAAAAACCACCCTACAACCCCAACTAGAGGAGGTTGAAGATTGTAATATAGGAACTGAAGAAAACCCCCGAATGGTTAAACTGTCCAAATATTTATCAACAGAAAACAAAAATAAATACACAGAGTTGTTAAGAAAATACAAAGATATTTTCGCATGGTCGTATGAAGAACTAGAAACATATGACACTTCTATGATCGAACATAAGATACCTCTCAAACCAGGTGTCAAACCTTTTAAACAAAAACTCTGACAATTTAACCCCATTTTATTATCTGTTATCGAACAAGAAGTCAAAAAACTTCTTGACGCTAAGATAATCGTACCCCTAAGATATTATGATTGGGTAGCTAATCTGGTCCCGGTTAGAAAGAAAAATGGGAAAATTAGACTATGTGTTGATTTCAGGAATCTTAATAAATATTCTCTCAAAGATAATTATCCTCTACCTAAAATGGACCATGTTCTTGAAAAAGTAGTAGGAGCTAATAGAATGTCAATGATTGACGAATTTTTGGGTTATAATCAAATTGCCGTCAGTGATCTTGATAAAGAAAAAACCACATTTACTACTCCTTGGGGCACGTTTATGTACGATAAAATGCCATTTGGACTAATGAATGCAGGTGCTACTTTTCAACACACGATGGATATTGCTTTCGTTGGTGAACGGGACAAGTTTGTAGTCATCTATTTGGATGATCTTACTGTTTCTTCTAAATCGGATGAAGACCATATGATTCATCTCAAACAAACATTTGAAAAATGCCGCAGGTTTGGTCTATCCTTAAATCCTAAGAAGTCTCATTTTGCTATGCAAGAAGGCAAGCTGTTGGGTCACATCGTATCTCAAAATGGAATCAGGATTGACCCTAAAAGAGTAGAGGCTATAGATACAATAGCTATTCCTAGGAATGTGAAAGAAATTCAATCATTTTTAGGAAAAATAAATTTCTTGAGAAGATTTATTCCTAACTTCGTTGAAATTGTGAAATTGATTACATATATGCTCAGAAAAAACAGTGAAGTAAAATGGACAACAGAAGCTAAAGAATCCTTTGCACATATTAAGAAGGTTATAAGTGAGGCACCAGTACTAGCAAGCCTCGATTATCTCAAAGATTTTCTTATTTTTTCATTTGCCTTTGAACACACGCTTGCTGATGTCCTCCTTCAGTAGAACGAAGAAGGTTTCGAGCAACCGATAGCCTTCTTTAGCAAAAGTCTCCGAGATGCTGAACTCAAATATAACATAATGGAAAAGCAAGCATATGCTATGGTAAAAGCATTGAAAGCTTTTAGAACTTATGTTTTACATTCTAAAGTGATTGCATATGTACCCACTAGTTCTGTCAAAGATATTTTGGTTCAAGCAGACAGTGATGGTAAAAGAGGAAGATGGCTTGCCAAAATTCAAGATTTCGACTTGGAGGTTAAACCGACCAAATTGGTAAAGGGACAAGGTTTAGCTGAACTTTTAGCTGAATCCAATTTCAGATCTCTTGGGATAAATAGTTCTCAGGAGGAAGAAGAATGGGTAGACATGAATGAACTTGAGGACCAAATAGTCGAAAACAGAATCGACGAGAAATTCGCGTGGTATAAGGACATAGTAACATACTTATTGACATTGAAATGTCCGACTGACTTGTCTCCATCCAAAGCTAGAATGCTAAAGCTGAATGTAGTCAAATACTGTATTTTCGAAAAACGATTATATTGGAAAGACCCGCTTGGCTTCCTCTTGGTCTGTCTGGTCGAATAAGAAACAAAAGAAGTTATAGGTCAATTTCACGAAGGAGTATGTGGAGGACACCACGCTTGGAGGGCTACGGCATATAAAATCCTGAGGGTTGGTTATTACTGGCTTAAACTTTTCCCAGATGTCAATGCTAAGGTACGAGCTTGCAACCCTTGCCAATTTTTTGCAGGAAAACATAAACTACCAGCGATGCCATTGGTCTCAGTCAAGACAGAAGCTCCTTTTCAGCAATGGGGACTAGATTTCATAGGTGAAATTAATCCTCATTCAAGTGCTCAACACAGATGGATCCTGACCGCTACAGACTATTTCACCAAATGGGTGGAAGCTATCCCAACAAGGAAGGCTACTAATTCAGTAGTTATAGACTTCTTAGAAGAAAATATCTTGTCTAGGTTCGACTGTCCCAGAAAGATAGTCACAGACAATGCGAAGACTTTTAAGTCTATGGCAATGGTCAGCTTTTGCCAGAAATATAATATTGT
>ML793753.1:34367-66514 GCA_009831015.1 Picea engelmannii
GGCGCTAGCCTCTTATTTATACAAGACTGGCACGTGTGAAAGGTCACAACTGGCAGGGCCGATCTCTCACTCTGGGTGGGTAAACCCACCTTTAATTAATTCTGGGTCTTCCATAATAACTGCTGGGGCCGACTTCTTATTCTTCCCTTTATAATTGTCCGATGACCAATCCGCAAAAGGGGATTTGGTCCTTATACAATTACCGGCATGATTAATCCACAATGGGGATTAATCCAATAATAATAATAATCATAATGACATGATTAATCTGCAATGGGGATTTAATCCAATAATAATAAGAATTTTCTTTGCAGTTACATTATTTCAACATGACTGCCATGGTCAGTGGCAATCTCTCTCAGGACACTGAACCTTGCTATAATCTGGTTAAAAAAAAAGAGAGTTGCAATCTCTCCATCATCTTTAAACATTGTCATAGCTTCGACCCATTTTTTCAAGTAGTCGATGGCTACAATGATATAATGGTGCCCCCTTGCTGAAGGAGGGTTGCATGTAGTGTAATCAATCCCCCACTTGGTGAAGGGACCAACTATGATGACATGAAACATGGGAGCGGGATGTGCCATCATCTTCCGAGAGAAGATATGACACGGGTGGAACTTCTTGACTGATGCTATGCAATCTTTGATTAGTGTCAGCCAGAAGTAACCAACTCGTAAAATCTTTTGGGTTGTTACCAACCCAGACAAATGACTGCCACATGCTCTAGTATGGGAATCGTTAAGCACGATTTCCGCTTCTTCATGACCGAGGCACTGGTGAAGGATGCAATCTACACCTCAACGATAGAGAGTGTCCTCGAGGATGAGATAGTTCTTGGCCTGATGACGTATACAACGATGCTCATCATGAGAAGCAGAGGCAGGGCACTTCAAAGTCTGGATATAGACAAGTATATCTCCATACCAGGGGTTCGAAGATGCTATCAAAAACATGTCTCCTTGAATAGGCGATTCTTCGGGCATAACATCACCTAACTCAACCAGAATTTCCAAGACAAGTTCCACAAAGACCAATGACTTTTTGGATTTCGCCGAAATGAAATCTAAGTCAAATTCCTAGAGGACAACTATCCATCTACTGATCTTTTCGCCGATTAACCATCGTTTCAACACGTATTGAAACAGATTCACAACGACAATGACGATGGTCTTGCGAAACAAAACATAATGATGGAACCATTGGACAGCATGGACTGCTGCCAACGCAAGTTTTTCGATATGAGAATAATTGAGTTCCGGTCCAACCAGGCTGCGACTCAGGTAATAGATCACATATTCTGAGAGAAAATGATCCTTCTGAACTAATACCATGCCGATGGTTGACTCTGTTGCAATCAAGTATAATAAGAAATATTTGTTATAATTGGGTGGCCGAAGCAGAGGGGCAGTCATGAGGGCATGTTTCAACACTTCAAAGGAGCATTGAGTGGCATCGTTCCAATGAAAAGGAACGTATTTCTTCAGTAAGCGCATAAATCCCTTTGTAATCTCGGCATAGTTTGCGATGAAACGCCACAAAAAGTTTGCTTTTCCCTGTAGAATCTAAAGCTAAAGGATTGCATGTGGGGGAGGAAACTAAACTATTGCCTCAATGTTGAGAGGATTGACCATGATCCTTGTTGTTGAAACTATCAAACCTAAGAGAAGACTCGATGTTATGCAAAAATTGCATTTGTTGGGATTCAAGTGAATCCGGAAGTAGCGACATCGCTCAAAGATAAGTCAGAGATGTGTGGGATGATCAGTTCTCTTACGAGAGCATGATGCTAAATCATCTAAGTAGGCCTCGATGATATGTTTGAGATCATGGAAAGAAAAAGACATGGCCCACTGAAAGGTAGCGCCAACATTTTTCAGACCAAACGACATCTTACGATACGCGAATGTACCCCATGGACAAATGAATGTTGTTTTGTGTTGGTCTTCGGGTTTGATTTGTATCTGATTATATCCTGAAAAACCATCCATGAAAAAAAATGCCTTGCAACCTGCACATTCATCGACTATCTGGTCAATAAATGGTGTGGGAAAATTATCTTTTGGATAGGCCTTGTTCAAATCACGGAAGTTTGTACATACGCGAATCATACCCTATTTTTTGTTAACCGGAATGGGGTTTGACACCCATTGGGTCAAATGGACGGGGTAGATAAAGACTGCCTTGAGAAGTTTCTCTACTTCAACCTTAATTGCTGCTGCTTTCTTAGGATTAACCAGATGAAGCTTCTGCCGAACCGTCTTAGTGTCAGGATAAGTCGTTATTTCTTGTTCCACAATTTTTGGATCGATGCCTAGAATTTCCTTGTAAGACCAAGAAAAAATGTCACAGAATTCCTTAAATAAATCTGTGTAGATTTTAATCTCTTATGGGGAGCAGTCAGCTCCGACGAAAACATTCTCCATGATGCCAGGGGTTCTAGAGATGTTTATAGGTATAGTTTCGGCGATGGTTTCCATATTACCCTCGTCATAAACACCATCTGTAGCCAAATGATTAATAGGACAAGACCTATCTCCAGTCATAGTCAAGGTGAATTCCCCTACCTGAATTCTACTTAACTCTGGGAGGAAATAAGATCTGTGATGGAGATCATCCCAAGGTTTTTCCAGATTAGTCATTGCTTCCATGATTGCTTCATCTAAGGGCAAGACTAAGTCTAAAGAATCTGTATCAACGAGGGAACCCTGAGCCCAAATAGGCCCTAGAATTGGATCTAACACTTGTGCGGGAGTTGGATCGAGTTCGACGGAAGCTTGCTAGACTAAATAGTACACTACTTCTGCCGTGAACAAGGGCATGGACATACCATGGTGCCTTGTCCCTTCCATCGTGGCTGATGGGGGAGGAAGAATCCATGGATTGTTGAAGTAAGTCGTGCGAAACAATGAAACTTGGAACACCTCAACCTTATGCTGGTCAGATATGAACTTAACATCACCTTGAGGAGGTGGGTAATCAAAAGTTCCCATCAAAGATGGGCACAAACCAACCCCTATGTTGACGACACCGGGTTGACGGTTATCAATCATTGGGACCGCGGATGCCCCCAATGAAGGGTCAGGATGGGAAAAAGACAACTAATCAATGGTCACAATCCGACCCTCGTGTGGAAACAACAAGACCCAGAAAACTGTAGCGACTACTGCTTGCATAACATAGGTCCAACTTCTTCCTAACAAGATATTGTAGTCGAGAGATGCATCGACCACTTCAACCTCAACACACATGGTTTTCCCTCCTAACTGCACGGGAAAAGAGGGGATAATTCCATGCAGTCGGAATGAATGACCGTCGAAAGCGGTAAGAAGAGTAGGTGACAGAGACAAAACAGGCTGGCCAATGGCCTTCCAACATGCCAAAGACATTACACATGTTGAGGCGCCCTCATCAACCACTGTGCGGAAAATGTTCCGATTAAAATTTTTCTTGGTGTAAGCCACTACCATCTGGAATGCTACGTGGTAAGGGAGACGAGGTTTTAAGTCAGTTGTATCAAGCATGATCGTATCTGGATTACAAGTCTCGATAGATCCTAAAGTGGCTAACAGAGCCTTTCTCTTGGAAGGGAAACTTTGGAGTACTTCCAAAGCAGACATCGCACAAGGGGTTTGAGACAAACCCTCCACCACAGAGTAGTTCTGGGCAGCCCTTGTGTTTGGGTTGTGATAATATTTCTTAAACTCACCTTTTGGGATGCGTGTCATGATTTTTCCCAACGTCTTCTCGATCTAGAGAGGAAGAGATGGGGTTTCAGCTTCTTTACATTTCTCAGAGGTGCTTGGCTTGCTGTAATCATGTGCTCTAGTCGATATATAGGCATCACCTTTCATCATATACACATTTGCAGATGCAGGATTATTTGAAGATGGAGGGGGGTCCTTGGCTTCCCCCTTCCGCACTTGTAGAGGCTTGAGTTAGATTTTGGCCATGTGGAAAAGGGTTTGTTAACACAGCCAGTTACTGCTGTGATAATAACTTTTGGGCCTTTGCAGGTCAAGGGCATTGGTGAGTTGGGTGGTCTTCCACACACAAATTACACGGATACCTCGACTTCCATTTTTTGGTGTTTCCCCCACCATCATTATTAGTGGGTTTCTTATCCCCCTTACCCTTCTTACGTTGTTTTTTCTTTCCATCTGGCTGTTGGGTGGCCTTCAGATTTGTCGATTGCACACTGTGTACATCTGACGTTTGGGTAGGGGGAGCAACCAAAACAGTAGTATGGCTGGCCGTTGTATGTTGGATAGATAATTTTTGCAATTGTTTCGTCAGTGGTTCAACAGGATTTGTTTGTGCTGAACCAACAATACCATCGGCATGTGGTCTAGCTCACTTTATGGTTTTATCAAGTATTTATCGTGGTGCATCTGGCAAGATCTCGTACAGTAGACCAGACTGAGAATATATTAGCTCAAGATTTTGAGCTCTCATGATTGCATCGTCTTCGGAAAACACTCCCCATGTTGCGACGTCTTTGGATAGCTATGGGACCAAAGACTTAAGGAACCACTCTAGTAGGAATGCCGGTGGGACTGGCACCTTAATCAAACTCTTCTAGCGTCTCCACTCTCGGATGTGATCAAAGATATGGTCCACTTTTGTCTATGCAAAATTGGCCAGCAATGCTGTGCCAGCGTCATATCTCACAGGTAATTGGAAATGGTTTAGGAAAGCCATTACCAATTCGCCGAAGGAGTAGTATCTTGAGCGGTCGAGTTCAATGTACCATTTCGTAGAACTCCCAATGAGAGTACGTTGAAACATTCACAACTGTACGAAGTCTTCTTTCAACGAATTAGATGAGAATCAAAGGTGGAAAGTAGTCACATGATCATCTGGATCTTCTTTAGGCTTGGCTTAGAACTTTGGTATGTCTGAAGGCAACTTTGTTGGCATAGGGGGACAATGCGGATCGTGACAGATAGGGTCATTCAACAACCTTATTAAGTCTGGCAAATGCAAGGTTGCTAGGAAAGGTAGTTTGGGTTGTTGGTGATAACCATGGAAAAAGGGGCCTGGAGTTTGACTGGCACCAGGTTGCTAGGAAAAGTTGGGTTGCTGGCCGAGGTTCTGGTAAAATCCATGGCCATGACCAGCGTATGGATTTTTCATTTGAGGAGACATCATCGATTGATTCCCAAAATAGGATGTAGATGGTTGGGCGTGCATTACATTCAGAGGAATTTGGGAAGGGTTGCCCCATGCTGATCCCATGGGAATAGGTACTACACCTTGCTCGGGGTTCCATTGGTTGTGAAAAGAATTGCCCTAGATCGACATTCCTGACAAGGGAACTAATCCTTGCCAATAATTCAAAGGTCTTGATGCGGAAGAAGTTCCTGGGTTTTCCCCCTGTGAAGGAATAGTACCCTACATAGGATTAGGTTGGCCATAACTGGGGTTGCCCCCAGTCGGGAAAGCAACTGATGAGAAAGTGTTGTTACCAAATGCATCGAACAAAGAAAATGGGGTCGAACCTACTGACATATTATGAGAAGGTGGTCCTTGACTCCCTACTCCAAATGAACTATGGTGTCTGTTTGGCCCAACGGATTGTTGGTGGATACTGTCGAGCGAAGGGGACGAAGGAGGTATATGACCTCCCCCATAAGGGAAAGCGTTAAAGGGAGCTGAAGTGCCCCCCATGGTTCCTTGCAGAGGAGCGTTAGAGATCCCTGCCCCTACACCTAAAGTCTGTAAAGTGGAGTAGGGTAGTACAAGGCTTGTACCTGAGCTGGGCATCCCATATGAGAACGAAGGGCCTATCACACTCTGTGTGAAAGGAGTAGTGGCCGCTACCAAAGACGGGATCAAACCACTGCTCAAGGTAGAGGCAGTCGAGACCATGGTGGCTCAGACCGATGACGGTGTGTTAGGAGGTGGAACACCTTCTGTGGTGATAGTCGTAGAGGGAATAGAAGAATTCCCAGAAGAAGTGGCATCATTTGTTTCCATTGCTACGTGTGACACTGTTTGTTGCACGTAAGGATAAATTTGTACGATGATGGGCACCGAAATATCATTGGTTGGAGTTTTGGGTGGACCAAGAGCTTCCAATCCAAGGTATGAAATAGTTGGTTCCTCTGGATGTTGGTTGGGCATAGTTTCCTGTGACCCGGTCGCTTCAAAAGACCCTTGTTGGTCTAGCTTTTGCCTTAGCGCTGGCGGGGGTGGCTCCAGTGTAACCGGTGGTAGGACAAGAATCCTTCGTGACCGACAAAGCTCGTGATCCTCCACTATGTGAGAAGATCAAAGACACACTAGGGCTTTCTATTCATTCACAAAATAGCACACACTAGAAAAAAGTCCCTACAAGATAAAAAAAGCAAACACTATACTAGTTGGAAGAACAATTACAACAACCAACACTAGAGAAACTTACTGGTGCAAGTGAAACTCAAACACGAAATCACCCTCTGGGTATACTCTGCAAAGCATGGCCTGATGTCTATCCTAGGTACCATGTTATAACCTTGCAGTCACCTGTGTATGTCTCTAAAACAGATAGGCAACTAGGTTGCCAACGCGCGAACAGTCACCGGGCGAGTACAGTCGATAGTCGGGTAGACCACAATGAGAAGGGTATCGAGCCCGAAACCTGTCAAGGGTATCGAAAGCAAGTGGTCTGAAAGACAATTGAGGATCTCAAATGGATTCGAGACCCACGAATCTCTGTGGAAAATGCAATCAACAAAATCCCAAGACAAGCCCTCTATATGTGTTATCCACTACGATTGGTCCATCTTTGGAGGGGTTATCTCCGCTACCTTTCCACACGCGACCTTGTGTTTAGCCTCTGTGTTAGAGGGGGGTCCCGGATAACTTTCATGATACTGGACTTTTAACACTCCTTAGCACAGACTCTTATGTATGTTTTGTAGCCTTGAAGAGTTTCCTCTCCAACCTAAATCAAGGCTCTAGCCTAGATTAATTGATGGACCCTACAAACATAAAGTCTAGTTGATTTTAATTAATCGTTAATTTTTTATGTCTTGTATTAAGTTAAAGGTTATGAAAGTGAAATTAATGATGTTTGAGAGATGAAAGAAAAAATAAATAGAAAGCTGGAAACAAAAAAAACTTCTTCTTGACACAATTCTTAATCAACTTTTCAAACTAAATTTTTTCTTAAGATCTTTGAACAACAAACTCAAAACGGGATTTCGCTCGACTACGAGCTACTTATTGTCCTAAGTAAACAACTAAGAACTTATGAAAGAAAAACTTTTCCTGGTTATTAATGCAAACCAACAACTACTTAACCAAACCAAGAAATAAAAGATTTTTTTTTTTCTTTTTTATTTAATGCTTGCAAAGCAAATAAGGAAAAATGATGACAAGTAAAGACCAAGAAAAATTCTGGCCTAAGCGTAGATCACAAAGAGTTACTGACAATAACACACAAACTGATGAAATTAGACTCTCACACTTGTCTAAAAACCCTATGAAAGAAAAAAAAATTCAGGAAAACTTTTTAATGAAAAAGAAAGTTATTGTTGTGATCAGACCTAAGTTGTTGACTGCTATGATGGATATCAAGAACCCTGAGAGGTATAACTCTTGACAAGGAAAATGATGACTGCCTCTCCTTAAACAATTTTTTTCTCAAAAGGCACACTACTGACAGTTTAACAACCAACGTGTGCATGCGAGCTATGTAAGGTCAGAGCGTGTGTACATGCATGCAAACCTTAAGCAGGCCGCGTGTACCTCTGCAACTCTTCAAAAAATGAAAAGACAGGCAATCCAGCACTGGCAGAGACTACTGGTATTGAGAACCATAATCTCTTGAAGACTCAGAAACTTACTTTGATAGAAAAAGAAAACAATTCAAGGAAATTTTCATAGAACAAAACCAATCTGAGGTGGAACCTAAGCTACAAACTGCAAAAAACAGAGACTAGAATGAGTTCCAGAAAACCCCTGAGAAGGATCACTCCTGATAGGGGAGAGGATGACTGCCTCTCTAATAAAAAATTTCTGAACCTAGCCATGCTACTGTTACTTCATCAACTACGTGTCTACGCGATTTGTGTGAAGGTTGGGCGCATGTACACGCATGCATGCCTTATACAGGCCGCGTGTACCTCTGTAACTTCCCGAAAAGAAAATGTAGCCAAGCAAAGAAAGCAAGGAGTACTGGTATGGAAGATCAAAATCCCGTCTAGGTCAGACTTTTGTAGAAACTCTAAAAACAAGTAATGAAACCAATTTTTAAAAATACCCAAAAGAGACTCCCAGAAAACCCTAGAGACCCCCAATATGGTTGCCAATTCGGTTGTGAGTGGGAAATCCCCCTACGGACTAGCACTTAGGGTTTTATCATACATGTAGAAAAGACCTAAAGATTCCTACTTTTTACCATCATCCCAGACCTAATCCCCATTATTCTTAAGCAAATACACAGTTACGAAGATCAAGTGAACATACCTTATTTCCAGCGTTTGATATCGATCCCTCTTCAGTCTTGTTCACTCTTTGATTGCAAATCTCCTCCCAAGGCTGACTTTCATTCACAAAAGACAAACAAAGAACTCCACATGCATTTTATCTACAGATTAATGGGTTAGAGATTTAATCAACATGTACGCGATAAACAATGAAAATCTCATATGGTGGGACGAGAAAAGTACTTCTTTATTATTAACTTCACTAAAGCAACTTACAATGATGAAGCTGGCCACTGCTCCACAAATCTGGTCTTGGGCTCCTCTTTTACTGTGCACCAAATGCTATCACGGTTGCTTCTCTTCTTCATTGAAATCACAAAATGGTTGCATAATGTTGGGCAAAGGGGAATACAAATTCGGGTAGAGTTTCTTTACTATGTTTTTCCTTCTTCAAATGGGACCCCTACCCCTTCTTTTATAGGCTAGAAGGAGCTAGGTGTTTAGTTGAATGACTATCCATGCATGGTTGAAAGTTTTAGTTAACTTACCCAAAACTGTGTGTTCCATCAACAACTTTCCATTTTTCGTGCTTTTGTAGGTACACGCGGGCTGTAGTGGGTCAACTAGAGTGTACAAGCGGGCTATAGTGGAGCAGGGTGCGGGGGCCTTTAAAAATGGTGTTTTTAAGAAGATTTGTTCAGTACTGGCTTGGAAAAGAAGTCATATGAGATGGCCTGATGTCAGGTAAGTATGTCTGGTGCAAATTAGGGTTATAACAATGAGGTCAGTCGTACAGGAGGCAAGGTGTAGCTGCCTATTTTGGGCACATTTTACGAGGTTCCAATTTCAACAAATCTGTACAGTTGTACAAACGGTGGTACAAATTTCAAGGTAGTTTTGTGGTGGGATAGTTTTGTGCTGTAAGTTGTCTTTCTTGGCTGGAAAATGTATTGTGGGTGCTGGTAAATATTTAAAGCTAATGAATCTCTCTCTCTCATCGGGTTTCCTCACATTGGGGTTTTCCCTGGCATTTGCCTAAATTTCTGAGTTTTTCATGGTTGGATGAATGTTGTTCATTGTGCTTATTTCACTGCATAATTTCTTAGCCATGTGTATTTCGGAATGTGTGTTTTAGGCATTTCAGAGTTCATGCAATACAATTGTTGTGTTGGTTTTGTCACTTGGGTGACCAAAACAATAACACTTGCATGTTTAGATAAGCCTGCTAAACAAGATAGAAGTTTGTGAGTGGTTTAGATAAATCAAACACATATGAGAACAAACAAATAGAACTAAAAACAACTAAGAAATAAATATTAGAAAGCTTGAGAAACTTATAACCATGAAAATCAAACAATGACCAACATATTGCTACCAATGGATCAATATATTAGTAGGAAAGACATCGTAGAGAAAGGAAGTGACTTATGAGTCCCCTCGTCCTCCTTGGAACGACTCTTGAGTTCCCTAATTGAAGAAATGAAAAATGGTGAAGAAAAACCATGCCTATTCCCTCAAGAGGTGAGTGGAATGGCCTATTGCAATGGTGCTTGAAGGCTTCAAAGAGAAAAGATGATTCTCAAAGAAGAATTCTTGCAGCATAACAATACCTTGAAGATCTTGGTTTCTTAGCATACCCATGGCTCTTGTTTATAGTATTCATTCATGGAAAAATGTAAATGGTTCATAGTGTGAACAAGGGTTTTTTTAGGGCACCCTCTAGCCCTTGACCAACCTCCAAGCTAGATTTCGCTCAGATATGAGTGTCAAATCATGTTGGGGGTCGGACTAGAAGTGGTTGAGGGGCCGACAAGATCCATAAATGTGTCATTCATAGATGTGCGTGGATTTTCTCGTAGACAGTCACAGATTTTATGCATAGTGCGTGCTGAGGGCTGTGCTAGACCACACATGCTATGCATTGTGCACACACTTCCTTTGGTGAATTTGTGCACTTTGATTTTTGACCCAATTACATAGTTTTTTGCCTTTTGATGGAATTTGGTGTTGTAGGTGAACTAATTGTTGTTGGAATTGATGCGTTTCTTCAACCATTGTGTGCAATGTTGCGGGTGATTTTTCGGCAATAACAACAATATCTCTAGGTTTCTAAGTGTATGCCAGAATATTAGCTTGCTGATTTTTTTCATTAAATTTCTACATGGTATCAGAGCTTGGGCTCTAAGAGATAGTGAGCAGTGAGATTTTTGGGCAAGTTTGAAGGGGGGAAATTTTTGATTGTTTTCCTTGAGCTGTGACAGGGAATATGTTTGCATGCATTAGATTTGAGGATCAGTTGGATGGCATTTCCAACTATTTGTAGTGGAAGGTCCAGATGTCAGTTGTTCCCAAGGAGAACAAGATTTGAACTATGTTAGTTCTATTGTTGTGGTTCCCACAAAAGATCCTATTGTTTTGGATTTGAATGAGGTCAAGGAGGGCAAAGCTCAGAGGATTATTCTAGATGGGGTGAAGGATCACCTTATCCCACACTTGGATGAGAAGAAGACAACCAAAGAGATGTGGGGTGCACTTAAGAACTTATTTGAGGTGAATAATGAAAACCGAAAGATGGCCTTGAAGGATAAGATGCATGATACCAAGATGGGTAAGGTGGACAATGTCTCTTCTTATCTTACCCGTGTAGCTCAAGTGAAAGATGAGATGGCAACAATTGGAGAGGTCATATCAGATTTAGAGTTGGTGAGGATATCCTTGAAGGGCTTCACTAAGGAATGAGAAGTCTTCGTGAAGTGTGTGGTGGGTCATGAGAATATTCCAAATTGGAGTAGACTGTGGGATGATTTCACTTAGGAGGAGATCCGGGAAGGATCTAAGAGTAGTGGAAAAAATATAGATGGAACTTGTTAGCACCGTGAATTTTGCAGTTAGAGTCAGTCATAGTCAGTGCGTTAAAGTTTATAAGGTTGGTGACTAGATAAAGAGTGGCTCGAAATTATCGAGTAACGGTTCTGGCCATAAGTTGGTTAAAGGGGTGTAAGGTTCGTCACGTTTAAATCGTAAAGGTCCACTTCCTTAAGTCTCGAGTCATGTCAAAAAAGTGGAAATTATGTACCAAAATTGAGTCACCTGGTTGGGATAAAGGTCATGTTGAAATATATTATGAGGATCATTCCATAATCATGAAGTCAGAAAAGTAAACAATCATGGCACTTCTATAATTTGTACTTTGCACACTTCAAAAGTGTACCCATTGCACGAGTTTGTTGCACAAATCTTCAACCTTCTTTCAAAATTCTCGCCGTTGTGGATTTACTGTCCTTTTCCATGATTTCATTCTGTATCCGTTCAAGCATAAATATTGGTCACCCTTCATGCCTCTCCTTCACTTTCAGAGTTTGTGCACCATCCGTAGTTTTTTCAGCAAGCTCTGGATCCTTTCGCTACATAAGCGTTATTTGCTACTAGTCGTTATGTAAGTCTACTATTTTTATTTTGCTGTGTCTCCTCCATTGTTTTCATCCATTGCTTAAATTCTTTTGGAGCTCGCTGCAAACTAGATTTTTGGACGAGTTGTTTATTCTCACAATCAACCTTCTTCCTTTTGAATTTCCTACTGTCGCACTGAGTTTTCTACTGCGCCGAAATTTTCCATCACAATTTCCTATCGCGCCAAGTCTCCCATTGTTGTTTGCTACCGCGCAGAGTTTCTCCATTGCGTCGAATTTTTCCATCGAAATTTACTGTCGCGTCGAGTTTTCCCACTGCACTGAATTCCTCTGTCGTGCTTTACTGTCGCGCAATAATTCTTTGTTACTGATTTGTTTGCCGCGGAAAGATTCATGTTGCTAACTTTTCTTGTAGTTCCTACAAAGTTCATCATTTTTATTTGCAGCGCAGAGAGGGTATTACAATTCATTACTACGCACATGAAATTAATATATATGAACATCATGGAAACTTCCCAAAGCAAAAGAAATAATGCGAGAAGTGGCAGGGTCGTGAGGTTTGAACCTCGGGATTTAGAGTTAATAAATGAAGACCTGGTGACTAGGGCATCTTTTGATCAAGCCGGATGTATGTGTTTCTACAAAAGGATTCAAGGATATAATGCGAAACTAGATGAGCAGTTCGACCTCAATTTTACTAGGGTCAGCGCAACAATTGCGAGAATCACTTTCCAAGTGACAGAGGAAAATTTGTCAGCTGCGATGGAGATCCCTCTACATGGAGAAAAGTGGTTTAAAGGTATGAATTTAGACATTTCATGTTATATGGATTTCATCAAGCTTGAATGTCGAAATCGGAAAATTGGAGTTGACATTCCAAGAAAGTTCCTTCTGGAGCCTTACGAGAAACTTTTGAAGATAATCACAAAATAATTCACCTGTGAAGGAAGGTTCAAGAGGGTGTATCCATACTGCATCAGGTTACTGATGCACTTCACAGGGAAAGATCTCTTAAACTTTCCTTTCTTCTTGTGTCGAAGACTGGGAAAGATGGCAGTTAGTGTCCAGGCCAAGGTTGATCAGCCAGGGAACAACTTATTCCATTTTTCATTAATTAAGATGTTAGTGGTTGAATAATTGAGACATTTGAACAAGGACTGTAATTCTTTTATGATTTCAGCTAACATTCCCATAGACCCTAAAGGAGACATTCCTTTATCTGCATAGGAATCAACACTTCATAGTTCAAAGGCGAGAAAGGAATATGTTCCTGAAAAAATAAAAGGGAAAGAAATAGAAGACTTGTCATTTAGTGAGCCAACATCCCAGAAGAAAAGCAGGTCAACATTGACTGATAAAACTGAGGAGATCCAAGCTCCCAATAAATCGCGCACCAAGTGTTCTGCCAAGATATTTCCCATACATACAATTCAGCTAGAGCTTATTGAAGGTGAAAAAAAGGGAATTGATGAAAGACAGGTGGATTTAGGTGAGGAAAATGCAAATACTAAGGAAATGAAGCAGAAACTAAAGCAAGTGCAACACGTTATAGCCCAATTTTATCAAGAAAATAGAGAGTTGAGAAGGCAGCTGGCATAAAAGATTATTGAAACACTAGCTTCACAGAGTTGAGCAGGTTAGTTATCCCGTACCTCACCCACAACAAGATAAAATAATGTAAATTGGCTTAAAAAACAGCTCAGAGAGACCCAATATGTAATCATTGAGCTTAGGGAGGAAAAGAGGATGTCAGAGGAAAAAGTCATGGAATATTTCAAAGAGTGCAGACCATATATTGATAATGCATGTGCAACTCTCTCCGATTCTCAATCAAAACTGAAAAGAAATGTGGTTTTGTTGAGACAAGTGAAGAGTTTGAACAAACAAAATTTGTCTATAAGAAAAACAGTCAGATATTTAAGGTTACAGGTGAAGTTGGAGGCATAAGATAAGGACGAGCTAAATCCCCTAACTGGAGTTGCGGAAGCATGAGTAAGGGAGCTCCATTTTTGCCTTTTTGGGTCATGGCATGGAATCTTTCTCCGTACATAGCCTGCTTTCTTATGTTAACAAGAATTCAAACGTAACACTTGCACAATGAATATTCGATGCACAAACGCTGTAAGATTACCAGATGAGAAGGGGAGGTATTATAAATTCTAACCTTGCACAATATCTACTGCAAACATATATTAAGAAAAAGAACAAAAAAGATACAATAGCAAATACAAACATCACATAGAGATTTTTCCCCTGGAAACCCAAACCGGGAAAACCAACATATTCTATATTCATTCATTGTGTTACAATGTTTACAATACAAAATACATATAGGAGCCAGCGGCATCCAAAACCCTAACCTAATGACCTGGATTAGTCCAAAACCCTAATTCCTTAACCGGAAATAGAAAAACCATCGGCAAAAACCATGTGCCGAAAAACCACCTAAATACATGACACATTTCCCATGGCAGGTGTCACGTTTCTCGAGGTAGGTGTAACATTTCCCGAGGTAGGTATCATGTTTCCCAAGGTAGGTATCACGTTTCTCGAGGAAGGTGTCACATTTCCCGAGGAAGATGTCACGTTTCCCTACTAGTCATTGATTTCTCTTTTTTTTAGGGGGTTGAATCCATAGCCCAAAAATTACTATACCTCCTTTCCAGTGAAACTAGAAAAAACTTTCTCAAGCATCTAAATCTATCCGTTAGTCCAAAGTTATTACCTATCATAGACTAGGTCTCAGAGAGAGCCCTCTCTAGATTGGGAAGGCTATTTTCCAGTCTTAAAGTTGGTTTGTAGGTTACCTTGGTAGATCATTTTCTTCATCCCAACAATTTACCAAGTGCTAACATTTTGGTGTCATTGCCGAGAATGGAATTGAAAACTTTCCTTGGGAAAAAATGACTAAAGTTGTAGATTTGATTCCTGAGGGTAACAGTGAATCATATAGATATATTGGCCGAAATGTATTTTACTCTGGCGACTTCATTGAATAAGATCAATAGCGTAAAGTAGTATGAATCATAAATCTTAGCTCCTAAGAAAGTTTACACTAGAGCGAACCCTGATCCAGAGCCTGCAACATCTATGTTTGATCCTGAAAAACTTCTACACAAAAGAAAGGAAAAGATAACGAACTTAGTATATTACCTGGACATGAACCTATCTTTACCTAAAGATGAGGTAAAAAACATTGATGACCTTGACTTCGATTTATTATTTGAACAAACCTTGTTCATATCCAGATCATAATCTTATTTGAATGAAATCATATTTGATGAGAAAAAGTTCCAATCATTGATACCAACCAACCCCCCTCAAGATGCTATAATTTCCACTCATAATATTCAACCACTTCAAACTCCTCCTAGAGTCATGGTCGCCAGATTCACTCCTCTCACCTTTCCTGTCGAATTACATGATTTACCTTAGAATTATAATCAGAGAATTAAATTATATGATGCTGAAGGGAATGCTTCAACTCAAAAACACTTAGATTGGTTTAATGACTTTGTTGACTTAGAAGAGGTAGATTATGAGGATGCAAAAGCGAGATTGTTTGCACAAAGTCTCTCAGGTGAGGTCAGAAAATGGTTCAAATCTCTTCCAGTAGCGAGTATCCCTAATTTTGCAGCTTTTGAAACACTTTTTCTTGCCAGGTGGGGTGATAAAAAGAATCATCTTCAGTTACTAACTCAGTCAATAATATAAAATGATCACCAAATGAAACAATACAAGAGTTCTCAAACAAATTTATGAAAGTTTATAATTCAATTCCCATAAAAGTCAAACCTCCTCCCGTAGTCTCCCAACTTCGATATGTTGATTCTTTTGACAGTGACTTTGCCTTGTTTTTAAGAGAAAGAAGATCCAATACATTAGATGATATGATGAGCGATGCAATTGAAGTAGAGGTAAATTTGATAGCATCAGGGAAGATCAAACATAATCTTGATAGAAGTGTGAAGAAGGTCCAAGGGGAAGCACATCCCTCTACGTCTCAATCATCAGACGAGAAATTTGATTTGATGATGAAGACTATGGAAAGAATCATGGAAAGTATGTCTGTGGAAAATAATCCTGCCACAGGGATCAAACTGATTTTCAGCCCATAAATCAAAATTTTAGAAGATACCAAGTTCCACAGACTGGGAAAAGAGACCAGAGGGATCAAGGTGATCAACAATAAAACCTCCTTTCCAAAAAAACTATGAAAATTAAGATTTTGATCAAATAATTAAAGACCATATGCATTGTTGTGACGATACATAAACAAACATGTTCTTAACCAAAGGAGAAAATGATAAATTTATGGATGAAAATGATAAGTTATGCAGGAAAATGATGACATGTTGTCATTAGAAATAGAATATCTTAGGAAAGGATACCACAATGCTATTATGCATCTTCAGAAGCAGTATAACCTCATAAGTAAAAAGGCACCTACAAATCTTCCAAAGGTGAATCCTACAAGGTAATTTCAGATAAATACATCTTCTTCAAGCCAACCGAAGAAATATAATTCAATAAAGGATGTAATGGAGAAAGGAAAATCAAAATAAGAACCCCCAAAGAAAATACCTGAGGCAAGAAAGGAAACAATCATAAAAGAGGTAGAAAAATCTCTGTCTCCTTTTAATTTTGAAAGCGAAATGGCTAAAATCAAAATTTGTGTTCTGTTTAAGGAGCTAATCAAGAATGGAGAATATAGAAATCAGATCATTAAAATGCTAAAAATGGAAGAATCCCTTGACACCTTGAACATACAATATGATCACCCTGCTATCTTGTTTGGCCCGCGTGTAGAAGAGAGTGGTGATGTTGATGTTCCTCCTTTCTTTGTTAGACTAAAAATTCATGACATGACCTTACATAATGCCATGTTAGATTCAGGAGAATCACATAATATGATGCCCAAGGTGGTCATGGATGAGTTGGGCCTATACATTATAAGACCTTATATGGATCTTTTCTCTTTTGACTCAAGGAAGGTGAAATGCTTAGGTTTAATCAATTTAAGATTTGGTCATATCATTGTCTCAAATCCCATCGAAAAATATGATCATGGATGTCGTGGTTGCCGACATCCCTCAAAAATTTGGCATTCTTTTATATAGATCTTGGGCTGAAAAGTTGAAAGGAACATTGAAAATGGGCATGTCATATGCTACTATCCATGTTTTTTTCCAAGAAATGAGGTTGTACAGAGAAGCGTTTCTCAAGTACATGGTGAGTAGAAAAACTCAACCAAATAGTCATCCTATTTACTCTGTTGATACTGAAGTTGGTTCCTCTATTTTGTATAATAACTTGAGTTTTGAAGAGGGGGAGCCAACAACTGTCATGGCTATCAAAGACAAAACTGAGCATCGAACAGAGGAAATTAGAGATACTTTGGCTACTTCAGCTTTGGTTTTCAAAATTTGGCAGTGATTTCTAAGGGGAAAAATAAAATTGCATATTCTTTGGCTACTTTAGCTTTGGTTTTCAAAATTCCAATTTATCCTAATAAAAAGTATGAAATTGAAGTCAAACATAGGCCAATAGTGCCTGATAACATTAAATATTAGCAAGTATTTGAAGATGACAAACAGGTAGAAAGATTCCTTCAGATGAGTGATGAATTTGCTAATTTAAATATTGATGATGAGTGTTGTTGTGAAGTGAATGAAGACACAATTGTGTTCAACAATAATGACCTTTTTCAAAATCAGATTGTTGGAAGAGATATAGTGCAGCTGAAAAATAACATTATTCCCAAAGGCTTGGTCCCATTGGAAAATATTTTTGACAACAATTATGTAGCCATAAATCCTAAAATCACTGCAAATGATGAGGATATAGAAGATTGCAACATTGGGACTCAAGAAGATCCCAATATCATCAAACTGTCAAAAAATCTTAGTCCAGAAATCAAACAGAGATATATCATCCTTATGAAGGACTTCCCTGATGTCTTTGCATGGAGTTATGAAGATTTAAAGGTGTATGATACTAAGGTAATTCAACATGTAATTCCCATCAAGGATGATCATAAACCTTTCAAGCAAAAGTTGAGAAGAATCAACCCTCTGTTGTTTCCATTGTTTGAAAAGGAGGTAAGGAAACGGTTTGATGCCAAGATTATTGTGTCCTTAAGATTTTCCAAGTGGGTGGTTAACCTAGTGCATGTCAGGAAGAAAAGTGGTGAGATAAGATTATGTGTAGATTTTCGGAATCTAAACAGGGTGTCTCTCAAAGACAATTATCCACTTCCTAAGATGGATTACATCATGCAGAAGGTGGTGGGATATTAGAAGATATCAATGCTTGACGATTTTTCTGGATATAACCAGATTATGGTGTGATGTAGGAGCATCATCAGCAAGCACACATGGAGAGACAACTCAATGCCTTAACACGCCTTTGAATCATTTTGGAATATGAAATATTGGTGTTTCCTACAAATATTTCTTGAACTGGTTGAAAATTGAAGAAGATCAAAATGTTTGGGAGAAAATGATCACGAGTGATTTGGGAGTTTCACTCGTAGAATTTAATGTAGCGGTGCTTAAGGGGTAGTTATCTTCTTTAGAGAATAGAGGTAGTCATTGGGAACCCTAGGAACCTTCTTGGATATGTAGATGCATTGCATGCCCAAATGAGGCTGTTGGAGATTAGGTTATTGAATACGATGGTAGCACAGATAGTAAGAGATAGGAGTAGGAGAAATAACTGAGACTCGGTGATAGTCCAGTCTCTATACATATTTGTAAAGAGATATTCATCTTCATAGGAAGAAAGTAGTTTTCTTGCATATGAACTTTCTGTGCGTTTATGTGTATATGATGAATGTTATTTGTGTGTGTTTATGTATGTTGTAGATGTATGTGATAGGTTTTCATCTGCAGTAGGAAGATAGACTTCAATGCCTTCATTGAGGTTGTTATATTTCTCTGAGTTCTTTAGGTTGTGCAAGGAGTGCACAAAAAAAAATTTTAGGTTCTATATCCAGCGCAAGGAGTGCACAAAAAAACATTTTAGGTTCTATATCCAGCGCAAGGAGTGCACATTTGAACTTTGTTGAGTCATAAAAGAATGAGCCAAGAGGGTGCACTAGAGAAATGACAACTCAAGGGGAAACTCAAGGTTGTTGAATACCTTAGAGGAAAAACTGTGCAGAAGAAGTACATAGAGAAAGAGTCACTTAGAATTTTGTAGGGCTTTGCCAGGTGGGCATTGAGCAGGTCAAAGCATGCACAAAAGAACTCTCTGTCGAGTTCAAAGAAAAGAGTATTAGAGGAAGGTACTCACGGAGTTGCTGAATACTCTGTAAGATACGCAAGTGTGAATTGAGCAAAATTTTTTGAGATGGCATGAGAATCCCATTGAGGAGTAAAGGGACTGAAGCCTTAGAACTTGAGTAAGCAAAAGATCAAGAGAGGCAGTGCAAGGAGTGCGTGCGGAAGTGAACTTATTCCAAGATTCACAAGCTCAGGAGGAGTAGTGAAAGTTTGCACACAGAGAGCTAGTGTGCGCCAGAGTTGGGGACAGTATTCATTGTCAAAGCTTAGGAGGAAAATCATAGCATAGATGATTTTAGGGGAGAAATTTCACTAATGGGCGAAATTTTAGCGTTTAAATTTTTTAGAGGGCGAATTTTTATTGAGATAGTTTTTAAGAAAATTAAAAATTTTAGCCCAAATATTAAATTAAACAATATATATGGTAGATCATTAGTCCCATTAAAAATATCAGAAACTCTGGTGAATTTACAGTTCTCCTTGACCTTTTAGAATCCAATGTTTTTATTGAGTGAATCACCCTCCATATCTTTGAATCAAGGCTTTAGGGAAAATAATTCACCCGCATCTCCTTGAATCAATGGTTTATGGCATTGATTTCGTCCATGGCTTTCAATGGGAACTATTTTCACATGTATATGTGAATGGTCTCATTGGTTGTCCTTAGACTCGATATTCGCTAGTTGGCCTTGACCTTTTGTTTCTGTTGATCCAACAATGGATGGGCAAGGGAGAGAGATGTGAAAAAAGGAGGAAAAAACAATATTTATGCCAAATCAAATCAATAGGGTAGAGGGTGATGAAACCAATGGATGCCTTCTTATACAGAAAGATGTAAACTGTCTGAAACAAGATTCAATGTCGATGAAGACACTGGGAATAGTCTCTATGGGAATTTCTTCTTATATAGGTGCTCATTATTTATCCAATGATTTAGACACATTGGTAGTTTTTGCCTCTAATTTTGATTACTATATACTAATTCCATTTGGGAATACATATGTTTTTCTCTTTGTCAAGTTGGCTTATCTGGATTACAGTTTGATTTGAGCTTCATTTTGACTACCAACTATGAAATGTATACATCCGTTATACATGCCCCTTGCTAGAACCTGTATAGAGTAATCGTTTCAACAATATATTTATTGGAGATTGGTTTTGTATATTTCTTATGTCCATTGATGCCTTTCTTTGGTTTTGTGTGTGGTACTATAGCAGGTTTAATTTATTCACATGGGCCTCAAATATACAACAATTTGAAGTCACAGTTCTTCCTTCTTAATTTCGTGAGGGATGGAGATTCAAAATAGCTTACTGAAAATATAAACATGGTTTGGAGTTTCCATGCTTGCACATATGGAAATTCAATTACAACTAGCCCATATGTATGTGCCATGTGTGAGACCCCCAAGCTTGAGTTCATTGGGTCACCTAAGGTTCAAGTGCACCCTCATGTGGCAAGGTTAGTGTGGAACTGTGCCAGGTGTACATATGAAAATGGTGTTTTCTTTCACAGTTGTGATATTTGCGGGACAACTCATTGTGTCATTAATTAGGGAAAGGATTCTACAATAATATTCCTGTCAACTAACCATGTATGAAGATTATCATTTCGGTGCAAACAAAATCACTAAAATTTACTATCCTTCAGTTTCTTAGTGTTTATTAAGCTAGAAAATGCAGTATTAAATGAAAACTTAAATATACACCTTGTAGATAAGCTAATGTATATTCTACTACACAAAAGAAGCTATTTGGTTCCTCTTTGAACTAGAGGGTTGTTTGTAGATGTGTGATTGACTTTCATGGGATTGAACTACATCAAAAATAAATGATAGGAGTCTGCATAACAATGGCTTGAAGGTGGCACAAATGTGTGCAAAAACAAAGATAGGATGACTTTAAATACCAAAGTGGAAGAAGTAGAAAATGGACATGGTATTAATTGCACGACCGAATGAGAATTTTATCTATGGAGAAAATATGAGTTTTAAGTGGGAGCTACTTTTAGAAAGCCATAACTGTTTTCTTACCACCTTTGGGTTTCCATTTACATATGGAGATTTACATATGGCATTTATCTGATTAAGAAATTGAGTGTACATAATGTCAATTTTTTTTTGTCGAATACTACTACTCCCTTTGTTACTATCTTCCACGAGCAGATGAAGGGCCTAATGTTAAAGTATTGGTGTTATGTGCCTTAACACCTGACATACTAAAACTATATCAATAAATATGAACTATGTATAAATAACACATCAAAGTGACACAACAAAAGCTTCGTGGGCCTATAACCCACAGGTCGCAGGATCAAAACCTAGCTCTGATGCCAAATGTTAAAGTTCCTTTCCTATATCAATTTGAGTCCTTGAACCACTACTTCCAAAAATGCCCACCTATCTGTTAAATGTTTTTTTTGTCTCCATGGTGTTTTGAAAATCATAATTTCAGATACGAACCCATGATTTACTTCCTCATTTTGGCAATCCTTCTTTCAAGAAATAGGGACTAATTTGAACTTAAGTACTACTTGTCATCCCAAGACAAATGGATGAATATAAATATTAAATAGGGTATTAGAATATATGCTATGAATGTAGAGTGCCGAAAAACCTGAAACCTGGGAAGAGTATTTGCACCTAACTGAATTAGCATATTGTTAAGGTTATCATTCCACCATTAAGATGCCTTCTTTTGAGGCTGTGTATGGGAGGAATTGTAATACCCCAATTTTTTGGTCCGTTCATAAACAATGGCATCATAAAATAATATAGAATTTTTGAAATTTCCTAATATGTTAACTACGTGAAGATTACATACCAGGATAAATCATTGGACTCAAATTGAAATGGGAAAGGAACTTTAAAATTGGAGCCACCATAATTGGGAGTTACTAAAAATCAAAGAAAAAGATTCGAACATTGTGCAATATTTTACTAGATGCACCTGTGTAGGGCCTGAACTATGCCATATCGTGTTTTGGATACAAGTATTGTCCTGCTATGGGGTTGATATGTATATGGAACTAGATATGATGTATCTAAATATGGATACGTCCCAGGCATGCTGAGAATACATGTTGGATATGTTTGCAGAGCAATATCCCCAAAAAATACAAAATTGAAATCCTACAAATATCCAAAACCCTAAAATTTGCATTCAAAGCCTATTTTTGGATCCTCTTATTCTTCATGTTTTGGTGAATGTTCGTCTATAATGTGTTGTATAATACCTCTCCCTTTATTTATATATATTTATTTAGTTGTCTACCTATCTACATATATTTACTATATCCAATTTCCTATTCAATTATTTTTCAAACTGGTGGTTTCTTGAACTATACCGATTTTCAGAAACCTCCTTGCTTCAAGCAACTTATATTTTAACAAAACATAAATGGATACAATTGAGAACCAACATGATGCCTCCTTACCTTAACTGCTTGTATGCATATCTATGCAAGAACACCTGATCAACATATCATATCCAACATTCAGTTGTGTATGTAGTAATGAATGTGAAATTGTCTCCTCAATCAATGCCACTATGTCATATAGAGAGCTTGTAGCTCGTTTATTCTATTCCAAAGTTGAATTCACATTAGAGAATCAAACATATTATCATCAAAGCATGTGTGATGCATAAATAAGGGTGTTTTGTGATGAATTTCTTAGTCTTTGAGATTTAGTACTGAGCAGTTTTTTTGTTGAAAGGAATAACAATCTAATTATTTGTTTGTTGATTTTGTTATAAAGACTTGTTCATAATTCAATGTTTGGTTCTGCTCTTTATAAAAGATCCCATAATGAATATATAACCCTATGCTTTCCATGGGACCTTCTTAAGCATATCAACACCCAAAACCCATTCTGCACCTTTTGTAATCTGTCTCTTTTCCATGAAAGCATCAAATAATTGAGTGCATCTTTGGTTGTGGATTGCACTCATTGATTCTCCGAAACAATATACCCTGTACAAGAAGATCTATTATGAAGATAAGTATATTCAACATTTTCGTCATTCAATGAACCATTGTATTCCTCACTGTTAACCTCCTCTGTAAAATCATTGAGTACATCCTTGGTTGTGGATTACACCCATTGATTCTTTGAAATAGTATACTCTACAAAGGAAGATATATCATTAAGGTAAGTATAATCAACATTTCCTTCATTCAATGAACCATTGAATTCCTCATTGTTAACCTCTTTTGTAGAATCTTCATGTTCTTGGAAAAATCTCCTCTACTCTTCATAAAGTTGAACATATACCAAAAACCTTTCTTCTGGACATTTTTTGTAATAAGATTCCCATATGCGGATTTTTTTTATCAATGTGAGATAATAGGTGCAATACTTCTCTTATATCTTCTGTGCATCTAGGGAAATTTTTCATTGTTGTTTTTTTTACGAGGTCAAGAAAGTGGCCTTAAATACTACTGCTAATTTTATGATTGAAATCTGAATGATGTTGTTATTTAGAGTGTTGATATCATAGTTATGAGCCCAAACTTGACTATAACCGATGAGATTGGTTTTAGGGTTCCTGCAAGCATCAAGGTTTGTAGTGTAGATTCCAAGGCTCAAGTATGGTTCTGGATTGGAAAATCATGTGCCATTGGAGGTTATACTAGTCAATGAATACATTCCATGTAGGCCTCAATTATCTATGCATAGTGAAAAACAATTTATATTTCTAGTTGGAAAAGTGGAAAAAATATGTGCAAGCTTCATATTTTGTTAGTTGAGAAAATATGTTTTATGTATTTTCATTACAAAGACCTTACTACTTATTTGATAGGAAATAATTCTTCATTTCATTGCATTACATGCTTTATGTCTCTTAAATGCATGGTAACTAAATAAAAAAGTTCAAATTCTATTAATTTCTTTTGTATTTTCAAACAAACATGTTTCCATTTTACTGAGTTATGATATTTTGTTGAGATTTTCAATTGTTGTCCCTTTAATAAATGTCGTGTCATGATAATGTATGTAATCACTCTAGAGAGTAGAGTATATCAATTTAAATGCTTGCCAAAAAGTCAATTTTACTAGACTAAAGGTAGTAATTGTTGCATGTTCTAAACTCAAGTCATTTTCTATCTATTGGAATGTAAGGAATTGTCTAAAAACACTGAATTCTGAGGTGTTTCTACTTTGTCTTGACAAAATATATCTTCTATTTTCCCCATCTTTCATTGTATATGTTTTTTGGTTATAGTTTCCTGTTTATTTTTTAATAACGTTTAAAAATATGTTCCAAGTTTCAATTAGCTCTGCTTCTGATGGGTGAAATGAGATGTAATATATGATGTTATATCAAGGTCACTGATTAGAGATTTGGGTGTCATTATTTGAAATTTCAATGACCCTTTTCAACTTTTATATATGTTTTAGAAGATTTATTTGAAATAATTTTTATGAATTAATCTCTAAATATAACATGGTATAATGATCTTATATTTGATTGTTTTGGCCCTTGGGGAACAATGATTCCAATGCTCACCTTGATCAACCATTGTCAAAGGCTCTTCTCTCTTTTATCCTTGGCATCGATATAAGATTCAGAGAAATGCATAACATATTTAATTCATAAGTGTGTCAATGACACTTACATGAGAGTATCTATTGAAATGATGTGATTGGCATAAAAAAATTTAATACAACAGTGCTAATGTCTGATTTTTGGATTGCATCTATTTTGCAAATATCATCTAGGTGGGGCAGACCACAACAAGAATGGAACCATGATGGACAACATAATACTCCATCCACCTCACTAGTGAACGCAATGCCCCGTAGGGTTTGATGGATTTTTTTATAAAAAAAAAATCTTTATTGCAATCCCTATTCAAAAGCCATATTTTCTCATATTGTACTACATCTTCATGTTTCTTGCAGTTTCAAGATTAATTTTCTCATTGAATTGAATAATATAGTAAACAACTCAATTTCAGGCTATATATCATGTGTATTTTTCGTGACTTATCTAAATTAATTGAAGAGGATTATTTCAAATATATTGCATCATATTCAAAAAAAATTCAAAGACCACATGCTCCTAAAGATTTTTATCTTTCCTGCCCATGAAATGAGAGTATATGAAGATGAATATGTTCTCAAATCTTTCAAACTAATGAGAAAAAAGGGTGCAAGCAAGCTTCTAGTTATCGAAAAGGAAGGGCATAGACCTATTGGAAATGCAATCTTAAGGGATGTCCAATTTGGAAATTTATTCTTATGTCCCTTGAGATATATAAAGACTCTGGGTAAAGCATTGTATTGATATTCCCATGAATTTTAATGTATAATGTATATTTGATCATTAGTCTCTATCCATTTATTATTTCCTTGGTAGTTGTATATCCAGTTACGATTTTGCTAGTAGCCACCTAGATCCTTGTGTATTGACAAGTATAAGGGCTATTTTGATTTTTCCTGTGTAGGCTCTTCCTCTTCTTCAAAGCATGCAAAGAGGAATTAATGGGATTTTACTATTCATCCCCCTTAGAAGACTAGTGATTTGAAAAGTGTCCTAGTCACCAGTACCACTATGACCAAAATATTTAAGCAGCCTAGGCAAACCTCCCAAACCACAGTACGAAGTTCGAACATAGGTGTCCAATGGGTGTCCAATAAGTTGAATCCCTAGGCTTCACCATCTCAAAATAAAAACTAAACTTATATGTTGCAAATCATAGTAGCATGAAGTTTATTGGAATTGAATATTTAACATTGTCTCTAATCTATGTTGTAGTATAAGTTTAAGTTTCCTTCTAAGTTTTATAATTTATATAATGACTTTCTGGCATGTATTGGTTTTCCTAGTGTCCAGTTTTTTTGTATATGTTGTTTTCTTATGTGGTGGTGATACAAGTATGTTTTTTCCTGGTTTGGTCATATGTTAAATATCCCCTTATTGTATGTTGTTGTTGGCCCTTGGTTATGGAAATAAGCGAAGAACAAGGAAGAAAAGGCAAAATGAAAACTGCGCAGAAGACATAGTGACTATTACTGGTTCAAAGTGAGAAAAGAGCAGAAAATGCAGAGCGAAGTCTGAGAAAGAAAGCCGTTGGATGAGGATATCGAGGATGACAGATCAACAAGAAAGAAGGATCATGGACAACTCAACAAGAAGAAAAAGCCACCATTATATGCTTTGGAGCATCGTGCGAGAAGGAAGGAAAGCCAGGTTGGCGAAGCCCTAAAAACATGGGTCAAGTTGACCTAGGGTTTTAGACACCAAGGGTTTTGGTATCTAGGGTTTTGAAACATAGGTTTTGGCCTAAGGATGTTGGTGAGCTATTGTAATGTATAAATAGAGGTCTAAAGGGCCTAGGTTGGGTCGGTGTCAAGTTGGTTTATGATTGTTGTTGTTATGATTTGAGAGGTTATTGTTGAGTGAGAGAGAAGTTCTAAGTGTGAGAGAGCCTTCTGTATTGTAAGATATTTAGTTGGGTGCACAGGGAGGGGAGAGATAGAGAAAAGAAGAAATAAGATTTGCTATCTAAGAACGCAGACAAGAACTATATGGTTCATCTTAATACATTATAAAACACAGTTCTATGGACGTAGCCCTACAGAGAGGGAAAACCACATATATTTTGTGTTATGTGTGATTGATGCTCTGTTCTTGTTATCTGATACACCGTTATTTCATTATTGTGGTAGATCTGATAAGATGTGTGGAATAGATCTAAGATGATAAGTGATATATGCATGTTTTATTGTTCTAGTGTTGGATCCACTTAATCATTCATTTGGTTGTAGACATCTCTGTCTTGCAAGCCCCCCATAGCTGCTTCGGGTGAGACTGCATCTACTTTGCAGGTGTAGTCGAAAGGGCTAGTAGTTAGGGCTTGTTGGTGCACTGTTGTAGCGTTGAACCCTGGGTCTGCCCCTGTGACAACAAATGGTTCCGTTTCTGGGACATAAATCTTCTTGAGGGAATGTCAAGGTAGTTCCCATCAAAGACAAAGATTCAGAAGTGGATAGAGGATCAAGAGAAGGACTTCGCTGAAGCCCAGAACAAGAACCCTAATCTTAGTATAGAGGATTGGTTGGAGAGATATATCTTTACTGATATACATGATATTTTCTTTGGAGGAATCCATCAGGAGCTATATGAGTGGTTAGCTAGGTTAGCAGATACCCAGTTTGAGATTAGATCTAGACCTCCTTTGGTTTGGACATCAACGTTGATCAAGAAGGTCAAGAGACTTGACAACATCGTGTAAAGAGCAGTAGATCACTGGTTTGATAGCACCATTGGAGGGTACATCACCGAGTTTGTTGTTGACAGAGTAGAGTCATATAGCCAAGCCGAGAGATATTTCTTCAAGGGACCTAGAGGAAAATTTTTACACTTTCTGAAGTTCAGGATTAAGATGCTATTGCATGAGAAGAACATCATGAAGATACAATAGATTGGTCAGATTTGAAAAAGCTAATGTTTATAAATTCAGACAGCGACAACGACACAGAGGCTGGACATACATGCAATGGAAAAGCGTTCAAAGAAGTTCATCTTGTGAACTTATTCAAGCATAAATACGGGGATGAGGGATTCTATAGTGGAGAAGAGGAATATTTGACAGATGAGGAGCATTCAAAACCTGCTGGGATAGAGGAAGGGAAAGATGAAGAGCTTCGCCGGGACGAGATATAGACGTTAGGAACTATGCAAACCATTGAAGTAAGTACTATTATCCCTCCTATTGATTCAGCAGCACTGAGCAATCAAAATAGTCAGAGTCACCAGAGTCCTCAGAGTACTATTACTAGCAGTTCAACATATACTCAGACAAGAAACCTAGGCAACTCTATGGTAGATGAAATGAGACTCCCTGTATTTAGGGGAGATGGGTCTGAAGTCCCTGATCAACATTGGTTCCTATGTGAATCTGTATGGAATATTAAGAATGTCACCAATGAGGCCGTTAAAAGAATCCAGTTTAGTACTACCCCAAGGGACCACACACTGAGCTTGTACATGAAGCTTGTCCAAGGACTTGCATAGCCTAAGCTGCTGAATGAGATCAAGAATGCATTGATTGTAGAGTTCAAGAAACCCAAATCAAAATCACAATGTATTACAGAGCTGAAAGAGATCAAGCAAAAGGTAGCCGAACCTATTTGGGAATTCGATCAGAGATTCAAGACCTTAACATGCTGATTGACTTTTCAGATCCTAGACGAAAAGAACAAAGAATGGTTCATCACTTCTCTCTTACCACACATCAAAGTTCCTCTGATGCAACAGAAGATTGCTTCACAGGTTGAGGCGCTAGAGATCTCCATGAATCTAGAATCATCCCCTATGGGATAATCCATCTCAGGTATGAGTCAAATCTTGAGTTAGCTAACTAGTTTGTCTCTGGAGGTCGAAGATTTGAAAAAAGATAAGGGAATAGATAAAAGAGAATACATCTGGTGTGTCAGATGTAGATCAGAAGGCCATGAAAAGGAACACTGTTCCCTGTTCAATGAATACTTGGCCTTTGGATCTTCGATCCCTTTGAAGCAAGTCACCTTACCCTGGTGCGAGGTATGCCGAAATAAACATCACCCTGGTGAATGCTATTACATGCAAAAGTACATTCAGACTGCTACAAAATTGTATTGCACGTTCTATAAGTCCATGGGACATGATGATAGAGATTGTATGGCTTATGATATCATGCATGAAAGGTCAAGAGACGTATACAAAATTCAAGGCGAAGTAAAAAAAGAAGGAAACACTACGTAGTATAAATCCCCTGGGAGAGGAAACTTCAATCCTCATGGTGGATTTAGAGGAAGAGGAGGAGGAGGAGATATGGAGAGAGGTCGAGGATAGATAATCTGTTATAATCGTGCATAGCCATGACACCTAGAAAGGGACTGTCAGAACCCTTATACCACTTGTAGCTATTGCAACTCCTTTTAGCATGTTATCGAGGAATGTCCAACATTGCTGGATAAGCTTCAGGAAAGACAAGGACCTCAACAGAACTCGCAAGTACAACTGATATACAATGAACCTAAAGGAAAAGACCCCAGAGTCACTGCTATCACTAGAGGAGGCGTTGTTACAGGAGAAGACAGACTGATCCAAGGAAAGACTATAGAATACTCAGGAATCGGGAAAGTTGTAGAGAAGACCCAAACCTTTGATGCAAAGAAAGAAACACAAATATTTGGGGAGGCAAGTAAAGAGTTCAAAGAAGATCAAGGCTCTTCATCAAATACATGGCCAGAAGTAAGGGAATATGGAATTCATCAGGCATTTGATCAGTCTGCTTCGCCAAGAGAAGGAAAAGAGGTAAGAAAGCTCATGGAATTTCTATATACTTGTATTAAGTTGATTCAGGATGAGAGCGCTGTACAAGAGCTACAAAGTTTAATCAGACAGTATAAACTAGGAAAGATAGACCCCTTACTAAATAGGGTAGTACACCAAATCACCAAGAAAAGAAGGACAAATAAGGAATTACACTTGAATGCTCAAATAGGAGAATATGATATAGACTATGTGGTCCTCAACTTAGGGTCGGAGGTCAATGTCATGACGAAGCAAACTTGGGCATTGATTGGGAAAACCGAAGTCGATCTATTCCCCTATCAGGCTTAGGATGGATAATCAACAAGTTGTCATCCCCTTTGGATGATTGGAACATGTCCATGTGGAAATCGATGGAGTAAGGATGTTCGCAGATTTTGAGGTAATTGAGATAGTTGATGACAGTTGTCCTTACCCTACACTGTTAGGAATTTACTGGGCTTTCAATAACTTCAATGTGGTTGATTTAAAGAAAAGACGTATGACTTTTGAAAGAGATGGCCTTAGGGTCATTGCACCTTTAGATCCAGATAAAGGTTAGCGATACATGGAACCTATCAGAGAAGAAGACCACGCATATGAACTAGAAAACATATACAAATTAACAACCAGACAACATGATTACATTAATCCTACAGCCTATGGAAACCTAAGCTGGTGAAGTGACAACGCATGTTCATCAGACTCAGAGGAAGCACTAGAGAACTGGCAGAATAATATGTACGAAGTATCTACAAGAAGATGTGCTAGATTAACCAGAGAAGTTCGTTGGATTGACACAACAATAAGTAACTTACCCACCTTTGATGATCTAAATACTTTAGAAACCTTCTTGTCGAACTTTGAAGAAAGTCTAGCAATGCAACAAAGATTGTTGGTGATGGATGAGGCCCTGAAAGAAACCCCAGCAAGATGGTGGGGGACACACAAAAAAAACATTGCAGACTGGGTACAATGTCGTACCTTGATAACAACGCGATTCTCAACACAAGTAGAAGGCTGTGAAGTTCAATACATAGGTTGAAACTGCCCAAAGGACCATGTGCGAAGTTGCGAAGAATCCTGGAGAAAAATTCCTTAAGAGCAGTGGGTGCACAAATTCATTAACACATTGGAAACGACACCTATCAACTGGTACCTTCAAGTAGAGTTGTGCCTCATCACTATAGACTGGGAAGGTATGAATCAAAATTTTGTAACCACTTTCTTATTTGAAAGTCAATATCCTTCAGTAGATCAAGCATTGCAGATTGTAAGATAGAAAGTGTTTGAGGAGGCATCTAACCTCCCTTTGGAGAAAGAAGAGGATGAATGGACCGCGCTTCTCTAGAAATTTCAAGGTTGTTACAACATCAATGTTGATGAAGACGATGATCCAAGGAAGGTGAACATCACTGAAAAAGAAGGCCAAAGAGATGTGGAAGGACCAAGAGTTGAGTTGCCATTCATTGGACAACCAATCAAGATTAAAAAGGTTAATATTGGAACATCACAGACACCGAAGCTTGCAAACATTGGAGATTATTGGGATGTTACCACCATTGACAAGATTACAGAGTTACTACATGAATATAAGGACTTGTTTCCAACCAATTTCACTGACATGAAGGGCATTAAAGGGCCTATTGGAGAGATGAGGATCCATTTGAAACCAGATGCAAGACCAGTCAAATAGAGACCCTACAGGTTGAACCCTAAATACAAAGAGAAAGTAAATATTGAGATCGATAGAATGATGAAAGATGGGATTATAGAACCTGTGGAAGAGTTAGAGTGGATTAGCCCTATAGTGGTGCAAGACAAGAAGACAGGAGAGATCAAGATCTGCATATATCTCAGGAAGATGAATGATGTCTATTTACATGACCCCTTCCCTACGCCATTCACTAACGAAGTGTTAGATAATGTGGGAGGCCAGAAAGTATATTCTTTTACAGACGGATTTTTAGGATACCATCAGATCCAGATTTCCAAGGAAGATCACCATAAGACCACATTTGCAACAGAATGGGGGTCCTATTAGTATACAGTGATGCCATTCAGATTGAATAATTCCACAACCATATTTTCTAGGGTGGTGGTCGAAGCATTCAAGGAGTTTTTGCATAAATTTCTAGAAACATATTTTGATGATTGAACTATTTTTAGTTTATTGAAAAATCATATTGAATGTCTAAGGCTAATGTTGGATAAATGCAGGCAGTGTCAAATTGTTGATTAAGGTTGGTTGTCATTGATGTCAACCCTTGAAGAAAGCCCCATAGCACAAAGGCTTGGGTAATGGACCCGATATTGTTTGATGTAAATATGATTCATTATTGTTTTTTCATGGTTGATAAGAAGTAAATATGGATGAACTCCAAAGTGGTCCCCTTATGGTGAAATCCCTCACGGGAAGACACTTTGTGGAGTAAGAGAACCCATACTTAACTGTGGAATAATGAGATGAAGGAAAGTGATTTTTTCAGGGAAAATATCCTAGATGGATAGTGCTTTTAATTTCATTTCCGGTGGTATGTGGAACGTCACATAATTCCTCACAGTTAGAGAGTTATGGCCATAAGAAGATGGAGACCCCAGGTTTGGGTAATGGACCCAAGTTTGTTTGATGGGTAACGATATGAGTTATGATATATTTTCAGATAATACTATTCTATATGGATAGTACATGTCATGCCATTTCTGGTGGTATGTAGAACGTCACATAACTC
>ML793753.1:84702-135904 GCA_009831015.1 Picea engelmannii
TTGAAGATGCATCACCTTCACAAACTCGGCTTCTGCAAGTCCATTCAAGATAGCATTCATTCCCTTAGCATTAAAGCTAAATTCTAACTTATCATCCTTGGAATCTAGCACAACAGGCTTTATGTATCCAGTCTCTACTACATACCAGACATCAGTTCCTAAGGCCATTAGGTATGTTCTCATTCCGACCTTCCAGAAGGAAAAATTCGTTCCATCAAATAGAGGAGGCCTAGTGACTGAATTCCCTTCATGGCTTGTCATGTTTAAGCTCTAGGATCTACCCTTAGATAAAAGGGGGCCAGCTCTGATACCAATTGTTGGACAACTGAGAGGGGGGGTGAATCAGTTGTTACCGTGCTTAAACAATTATGCTTATTTTAAACTCTTTGCAGAAACAGTGAATGATGATCACAATAATGTAGGGAAATAAACAATGGCACATTCAACATCAGTCACATATATGAGAAACACAGAGACAGATATTTCCCGAGGAAACCCATACAGGGTAAAAATCTCTTTTTCTTTATATGATAAGTAATAGTTACATTCTTTACATTATCATACATATGATCACCAACTCATAATGAGGCTACAACCTCAGTTTTGCAAGTTGCTACTTGTTGAGAGCACCAACTCTTTGTTTTCTCTAGCACCCACTAGAAGGAAGCACCAACTCCCTAGATTCTCTAGCACCAACTAGAAGGAAGCACCAACTCCCCGGTTTCTCTAGCACCAACTATATGGAAGTACCATCTTCCAATCATACAGGCACCAACCTGTATAACAGAGAACAAGATTTCTCCCTAGCACCACCCTGCCACCCTGGTTTCTTTGGCTGAAACCGGATGGAAGATACAACTCACTGTGTTCAAGCACCCACTTGAACCTATGAGGACAACAGTCCTCCCTAGCACCTCCCTTCCACCTTGAAATATCAATCTTTTCTACTGAAACTTATTATAGTGATATAATGTTCAACAGTGGCTTACCAGACTCATCACTGTTCTGCTACATTTCATTTCTCTGTTTGCCTCACTGCCTTCTTGCACACATGACTTGCGCTGTCCATTCTTCTTCTTTTTATGCTCTGTGCACCATCTCCATTCACTACACAGTTCCTCTTCTGTTCAATTCAGCTGTTGCACTCTCCTCCTTCTTCCTGCATGAATCACCTTCAACAACAACAACCACAACAACTCCAACAGAAACAACAACCACATCTCTTCTCTGTACCATGTACTTATAGCTTCTATGCTACTTGTGCATGCAATGTGCACAATCCCTCTGCATACTCACACCGCGTCAATATCCTCCACCTCTCGAGTGCTCTACCTGATCATCGCAATCCTTCATCTTCTCTGGTGGTTCCCACCATGCATCCAACATCATTGGGTGTTCTGCTGAGATTCCTCAACCTCTCTAGCAGTTGAGACTCCTCGTCTTCTCTGGCACAGTCGAGCTTATGCCTTCTGTTTCAGTTACAGAATTCAATGCTCATCCATCTTTCAATCCCCTCTAAGAATAGTCTTCATTCACTGGTAGAAGCCTGGAGACTCTTCAGATCCTCTGGCGATTCAACCCATGTGTCTATCATCACTAGGTGTTATGCCGAGATTCCTTTTTCTCTCTGGCAGTTGAGATTCTTTGTCTTCTCTATTACAGTCAAGCTCACCCTCTCTGTTTCAGCTACAGGCTCCAACCCTCTTCCAACTATCAATCACCCCTATGACCAGTCTTCATCCCATTGGAAGATTCCCACTTAGACTCTTAAGCTCCTTAAGCAGTCACATTGAAGTGTCTTCGAGTCCTTTGGTAGAACTCATCACTGGTTTCTGGAAGTTTCACTATGTCATGCAATAGTATCTCTCCAATCTCCTTCAGTTTCATCTGCACCATTGAATGATCTTCCTTAAACTTGCCTTTATTTTGTATTTCAAAATTTCATCTTTCCTGTGGCCAAGTGTCTCGTCAGTCCATGTCGCGATCTACGAAACTCCGAAACGAAGCTTTTCTGCGCTAGCTCCTTCCTTTATATGACCATGGCCATGACCAAGTGCTTGTTCATAACGTGCTTTTCGCGATTTCACATTTTTCCTTTTCGTTAATCCCGTTGTGAAGTTTCTCAACTTTCCAAGTCGTGATCCCTGAAACGTCGAACAGGAGCTTGTCTCCACGTACTCTTCTCTTCAGCTCTTTGATGGTGTGACCACTGGCTGAGGCCACAAGCCTAAATCATTTCACAATTTCGCGTTTCGACATTTCGGGACTCCTGTGGTTATGTTTCTTGCCTCTCTAAGTCGCGATTCACGAAACTCCGAAATGGAGTCGGATCAACAGTCCAGATCACACCTTGATTTGACGGCTGCGGTTAAATCACGATTTCGCACATCGTGATTTTGACATTCCTGTGGTGAATGTTCTTTTACATCTCCAACTCCCGATCCACAAAACTCTGAAATGGAGTCGCATCAATGGTCCAGATCGCACCTTGATCTGACGGCTCAGATCATTTCACGATTTCAGCATTCCTGTGGTATTGTTTCTTGACTCTCCAAATCGCGATTCGCGAAACCCCGAAATGGAGTCTTTGACATGCTCTGATCTTGTGCCACGTGTCCCTCTTGGATCAACGATCAATATCTTGTCGTGATTTTGCATATCACGATTTCGACATTCCTGTGGTATTGTTTCTTGACTCTCCAAGTTGCGATTCGTGAAAACCCGAAGTGATGTAAACCTGCTGATGTCACACATAGATTAACACGTGTCGAATGACTGCCATGTGTCACTCTAATTCATGACTTACATGTGCCTGAAATGTCAAATCATCTTAACACTTGTCATTGCCTGGTTGTGCCACGTGTTCTTAGCTGACGTGGTTTGCTGACATGTATGTTTCGGGATTTAGCATTTCGCGATTTCAGGACTCATGTTGTAAAGAACCTTTGACATTTCCATCTCCCGATATCCGAAATCTTGATAGCCAAAAATCTGAAATGGAGTTGGACCACCGCTTCGATCTTGCACTTTAAAGAACCTGTAGGTTTTTCCTGATCCAACGATGGTCGGAACTTATGCTCAGATTTGACGCCTGAGATCTGTCCTCCTCTTCTATGCGTTCTTCTTGTCTACAATCTGATTTGACGACCCTCCTTCTTTTGGGAATTTAAATGGGATCCAACGATCACTGACGCTTCTCCTCCTGAGCTTAGGCACTGCGATCGACTCTGTGCTAATTACTCCCGAGATTACTTTGTTCCTATTTTTCATCAATGCTTACTCTAATCTTGTCATCAATGACCTGCCTACAATCCTTTGCACGTTTTCTACCATCTTTGCTACTGTACTTGCCATCAATGACAAGCATACGCTGCCTGTTAAACATTTTCCAACATAAAGGGCCTGGGTTGGGTCGGTGTCAAGTTGGTTTATGATTTTTGTTTTTATGATTTGAGAGATTATTGTTGTGTGAGAGAGAAGTGATAAGTGTGAAAGAGCCTTATGTATTGTAAGATCTTCAGCTGGGTACGAAGATCCACCCTGCAACTGGGTGCTCAGGGAGGGGAGAGATAGAGAGAAGAAGAAAGAAGATCTGCTAGCTAAGAGTGCAACCAAGAACTGTATGCTTCATCTTAATACATTATAAAGCACAGTTATGTGGATGTAGCCCTAGAGAGAGGGTGAACCACGTATATTTTGTGTTATGTGTGATTGATGCTTTGTTCTTGTCATCTGATACACTGTTATTGCATTACTGTGGTAGATCTGATAAGATGCGTGGAATAGATATAAGATGATAAGTGATATATGCATGTTGTATTGTTCTAGTGTTGGATCCACTTGATTGTTCCCTTGGTTGTAGACATCTCTGTCCTACAACCCCCCCATAGCTGCTTTAGGTGAGACTACATCTGCTTCGTAGGTGTAGCTGAAAGGGCCAGTAGTTAGGGCTTGTTGGTGCGTTGTTGTAGCATTGAACCCCGGGTCTACCCCTGTGCCAACAACTGCTCTTCCTCAAAATTTGTTGAGTCACAATATTGACATATTATTTTCTTCCATAGTATTTTTCAAAATGTTTATCTGCAATTATCACTTCTGAATTGGTAAGAATTTGTTCTAAATGTGAGGATTCTTTACTTGTTCCAAGGCTCTAAAGAGAACACGGTGGTACTAGTATTGGGCTGCAATTGTTGACATTTTCCTTTTTCTTTTAATGGCATCTTATTCTCATGTCTTGAAATGTGCTTTTGTTCATGTCCATCATTTAGGCACTCTAATTCTATAACCCATTTTTCCATCCAATTGGAAACATATTTGGTGCAATTTTTGGTTGCATAGCTTAATGAATCTAACCACTCCTAGCTGCTAAAACTTATTCATTTCCTAGCTTATGAATGATTCATTTATGGCTTAAAGTATTTGTTGAATGCTTTTTCTTTTCCCTGCATTAGCAGTATAGAGCATGGGATTATTTCTTTAAATTTTATATTTTGAACTCAATCTACCCAATCTTCAAGTCCATTTAGCTTCAAAATTTATCTAAATGAGACTGAAAGTTATCTAACTATGGTACTCTGTGGGAAGTGGCCTTTGTTAGGGTCAATACTTGTGGCATGGACCTTTTTTGAGAATAATTTAAATGCATATACATTGTGATGTCCAAGATCTAATTCGTTAATTTTATGCTTAAAATCCAATTATGTGAAAGTTCATACATTGTAAGTACCATTATAACCAAATTTTTACTTTTATGTTATGGGTCGTACTAAATAAACTTTCAGGTTGGAGAAAGTATTCGTATTGTTCTCTAGCAGAAAAAATAAAATGGTAAGACACATAATATACATTCATATATTCTTTGCACCTAGATGATGTTGTTTTTTCTTCCATATGATTGGTCTTTGACATCACCAAACAACAAGAGTATCTGAAACTTATATTCCATTTTTAGTCTTCACATGAAATATTTTTTGGTTGAATTACTAAAATGCACTTTCTTATTCATATGTCTATCAATCACGTGACAGAGCTTTGATTGTTGGGATGATCTCTATGGTATATTTTTGTTATAGTTGTTGGTACAATAACTCTAATACTGGGTAGAATCCATTTGTTGTAGAATATATAGACTATAGCACAACTATATTTCATCCTATATCTCAGCCACTGCCAAATGCATTAGTATAGTAAACCTGCCATTCCAATGAATCTTTTTCTTGTTTTAGACAACAATGCACCTTTGTATTAGTTTATGTGGAGTTTTTTTATATAGTATGATGTGCATGCATTTTCTCATAGGTTGAAGGGAAGACGATAAAAGCGCAAATCTGGGATACTGTTGGCGAGAAGCGATACATAGCAATTACAAGTGACTATTACTGTGGTGCTATTAGAGATTTTTCTAGTTTATGATATTACCGTGGTGCTATTGGGGATTTGTTTTTATGGCTTTTCTTGTTCGCTGAATATGATATTATTAGAATATGATGACCTTTGTGAAGTAAAATCAGAAAAATCTAGACCTTATTTTTCTTAGAGTTTCCTTCTTCAGATACTCTGCCAAAAAATCCCTTGTCATTGGGCACCAGATTTCAACACATTGTACATTAGAAATAAATCCTCCCTTCACCAAATACAACCAATTGGCTTCATATAAATTGGGCCTTGTTACCTCCTATTTTGAGAGGGGTAATCCTACTAAATTTCTTCACTAACCCCCTGTATTTTTGTGGTTTGATGACATGGTTAGTGTCTTGAGAAGGAGGGTTTTGATGATAGGGGATGGCGTTTCTTTGGCATACACTATCAATATATTTACAAGGATTATACCACATTTTGTACAAATACTTGTTCCGATAGTGTGGAAGAGAATTGAGAACTCCGAGGAAAGCAATTGAGACTTTTCACTGGCAGAAGTGAATATAGGAAACATGGAAGAGAGTACATGCCAATGGTTGCAAAAGCAATTCCATTCATGATGTCAATGAAAATACTTATAACATGCATAAATAAGGTAATTGGATTTAATTGAAACACAACAAAGTCCGAAAATAAAAATCCATGGGATCAAAAATAATTTCTAGGCCAGAATTGTCATAATGAAAATAAGCCCACAACAAAGCATTTGTTGTCATTTGAGTTCAGCTATGGGAATGAATATCTTAATCCGAGATATCTGTTTAAAAAGTGAAAGAGGTTATTTTAAATGAATATGTTTTTTAGATAAACCTCTCTCAGTTTCCCAAAATTCTGCTCCAGTTTTTCACAATATTTTCTGCAAAAAGATGTCTAAAATAGGACTTTGCTCAGTCAAAAAAATAGGTTGTGAATATGTGAATATATCTCTCATTCTGTAATACCTATGTAAAATATGAAATAGGTTATTGTACTTTGGCATCTTAGGAACATAGACCACCTCCAGTTTCTCAATATTCATCTCTTATTATCCACAATATGTTCGGAAAAAAGATGACTAAAAAGGTCATTTCTGGAAAATGTGCCTTCAAAGAATTTTGGAAAATGAAGTGGAATGATGGGTTAGGGGTTTCCTAAATTATTGAGAAAACTTAGGGGGGTAGGGGGGTAATGTTGGGGAGTAAGGGAAAGTGGAATATCAGGAAATGAGTGAGGGGAAGGAGTGCAAAAGGGAAAAACATAGCCCTACCCTAGAAAAACATAGGGTAAGCTAGGGTTTTAGGAAAAATGATGTAAATGAGTAAAATATAGTTATTATGCTTTTAGACATAAGGTTCATGGTGAGAATTGACTGGAATTGTTTTAATGATGGAATTTCATGTTTAGCACATAGAATTACAAATGGGTAAGGTGGAATGGTTCTACTGTTTTTGGTAGATGATGTGTCAAAATTCACTATTTTTCTAGGTTTTCAAGTCAGATACTAATAAATAGTGGCTAGGGTTGTGTCATCTCTGGAGGTTTGATAAATGTAAGAATTTCCTAAATATGGGTTGAGAAAAATGGTATGTGTGAATCCCAATTGGTGTAGAATTTATGTGGATATGAAACACATATAAATTTTGTAGTTTGCTTGGGCATAGATTGTCACTGAATTCAGAGATTATTTTTTTTCCCTTTGGCGGTATTTTCCAATAGACACATTTTTATTTAGCTTTGTTTAAGTATGTGTTAGCCAAGAAATTGGGCTTTGCAGTCAACAAGAGGCTTAAAATTTTATCTATCAACAGGAAAAAATAACAGAATCATACTATGACAGCATTCACATAAATAAATAACCAATGTATCATATATCCAACATAAACTTATCAACAAGGAGGAAGGTTCATAGAATACACAAAGTTCCATAGAAATGACAGTACTCTTGAGTCTTCTATTAACTGGCTTGAAGGATTGTATGATGTTTAAGAGAATATACCTAATGAAACCTGATAAATTAATTTATGAATTTAGGGTATCAGAATAAGAATGTTCAAATGTGAAGCCAATAGGTTTATATATAGATGACTTTTACCCTTCTCTTTTCTCATTAAGTTCTCTTTATAAACTAGCAATCTTGAACTTGGATGTTACACATTCAAATTCTAGTTACATTCTCACATCCCAAATGTGTGGAAGATGAGCACTTGATAATAAAGTCATAGTTGTTTGACATATTGGGCTGAGAAGTTTACTCACTGTCTATCTATCCACTAGTTAATTTGTCTATGCTAATTATTGTAAATTGGATCTTACACCTAGAACAAGATTTACTTGTAGTTTATAAAATCTAATGGACGTTTTTTGGGGTATCATCTGCCTGGTTAATTCTCACCTTGGGACATCTGCAATATTTGACAACATAATGCCTCTAGAAGCTCATAGAATCCAATTTTTCAAAATATTTTCGGTCTTTACTATCACTAGGGGTGCTCAATTCAAACAATTGTGAGACCATATGGAAGTTATAAACCTAATGATAATTTTCTATTTTTTCCCAACCTAATGAATATTAATATGGAGGACAAGATATCTCTAAACTGGATTTATTGTCGGTTAGTTTCCCTTATATAAAAGGCTTCCTTATTTATTCCTAATCTTTGAATTTCAATTATTTCAATGTTGTCTTCAACTCAGAGTTGATATTGATCATGCAAAATTACAACACACATGTCGAGCTTCTTTTGACTTGTGCAGTGTAGGTCATGCACACCTATATTTATGCATGATTTGGATTGTACACACCCTTCCTCAAATGTTCATCAATCTATGCTAGAAGACAGTATTGGCTTTCATCAGGGCCCTTAGGTTAAACCTTGTAAACTGAAAGCATGTAGTCTGTAACTGAGATGAATTTAAAGTGACAAATAAATTAATTTATGCATTTATTATTTATTGTGGTAACCTTTTCTCTTCAAAATGGCTTTGATTAATGGACAATGCAAGTTTTTTTCTGGTGGGGTAAATGTAGCCTTACAAAATGCAGGGCACTAGTCTATTTTTGTGTTAAGATTTATTGTGCATCGTGCATCTTGTGATTTGATTCTGATAAGGTTTGGAATTTGATGTATTACTGTTGTTTGTACTTTGTGGGTTATTGCAACTTGGGGAGTTCGCAACAACATTGACTTTCTTTATTTGTCATACACACGACATGCTGAAGACATTATACAAGTAAGAAAGATGACATCAAAGTTATGTTCTTGCTCATGTTCTAAGCTTGTGTTGTTACTAGATACTATGATGGATCTCACATACAAAAGATTCTACCAAGATGTGTTTCTGGAACCAACTTCATAGTGCTACTTTATGCCTTTTAATATTTAGGCTGATCTGTTTCTATGATGCTTGTTTCTTCTTATTCTTTGACAAATTTCAAGTAGATGCATTATAGTAAACTTAAAATATGAAGGAATTATCATATGTACTTTTGAAAATCATTCTAAAATGACAATGAAGTAACAAGGTGATATTTTTTGCTACATGATTCATTAGTAAATGACGACAAAAAATTATTTGTTTTGTTTCTGTGACATGGAATTTCTCCCTTATAACTGAATAACCTCAAATAGTGAACATCTTATCTATTGTACATCTAAAAAGGATTTTATACTGACCTTTAAAATATAGAATAACATATTGTATCAGATGTATTAGAGGCCACCTAGAAATCTGTTTGCTCGATTCTAACATTGAATTGATGTAAAATCAATTTCATCCTTTTGTCTTGTATAGACCCACACATATCTTGATGGGCTTGGGAATCTTCAAGAGACAAATATTTGCTAAGATTGACACTATAGAGGTATTTTTTGGATCACTAAATGAAGTCTCCTAGTCTTAAACTTTCCTTTTCATGTTTAATCGGTCTTAGATAATCACACTGCACAAGAAGTAGTTGCTTAATTGAATCTTAATATACACACAAATTATGTTGCAGGGTCTGGATCACTTTGATGAGATCTTGCGAGAGATAGATGGTATTATTATTTCACGGGGTCATTTAGGGACAGATCTTCCACCAAAGAAGGTAGCCTTTGATATTTGATGTAAAAATATTTCATATATCCATTTCCCGATGTTTTTTTCCCATAGATAAATGAATATTGTTGCCATTGTAATCTGACTACAAGTCTAGTTGTGTCCCTGCATGGAGATAGCTTATAAGTTTGTATTTTTACTAAATCCAAACTTAATGTTTCTCTGGAGTATAAGGTAATGATAGTCATGATTGATGGAATTGTCTAATATGCTCTCTTGGTAAATCTTATTTATTTGGGATTGTAATTTGTTAGTGTTAAGGGAGGCTCCAAATTCTTTACGGTTTCAAAGAAGGGATATTTACTTAGGTAATAGAGGCAATATAACAGTGTGAACAAGTAGGAAAATCAAATTTTTTGGAGGACCATCAATAAGTTGTTGACGTTGTCTTCTCACTATCAAACATTTTTGTAGATCAAATTAGTTTGGAATTTGATTTGCAAGCCAGAAGGTAGGAGACAACTTGTATAAGTATTGTTAGTTTTTGTATTATAGTTCTCTCCAAGATAAGGCTCCACATGTTAAGTTCTCCTCTTCACAAGGCTGCACACTCTAGAATACAAGCTCCTAAGCTCCAATTCTCCTCCTCCACATGTGTATCGAGTCCACAACAGCCTACAAGTGGTGCGCCCTCCAAAAAATATTCCCTCTAGCCAAATTCTCAACCTCTTGAAGTGTGCCATGTGGTATCGATGCTCCTAGGGAGAAGCACCCTTCCTCCTAGTGCTTAGTTCTCCTCCACAAGATAACTCCACATCCTATGCCAAAGTCTCATCCTCATCAACAAGTGTCCCATGTAGAAAATGTCAATGCCACATAAAACAACTTCCAAGTTCCTCCATAAGAAGTGTGCCTCCTCTACCACATATCTTGAGTACAGGAATCCACCTATATTAAGTGTTCCAATTGTCAATCAACCAAAACAATCTAGGATACAAGAAAGGGCCAGTGTTTCACCATGTACCTCACATCACATGAAATGTGCTGAATTTCCTGTTAAACCAAGCAAACGACTAACAATCCAAATAAAATCTATTTATTAATTATTAGCACAACTAGGTTTTCAACAAAAATATAAGCGAAAGAACTACACAGAAACAAAACACATTTGCACACGATATTCAGGTAAACACCCCTAGAAAAACCCTTGCGGGAAAACTGGTTCTGAGTTTTATTTTATTAAATAAAATCCTGGGTTCCTATCCTAGGATAATGGCCCATTAGAGGAATTACAATGTTGCAGCTGATAGCCTAGCCCACCTGACTGTTATCTCCCTCGATGCCCCCTACACCCTTTCCTCGACCCTTCTCACGTAGACACAAGTACATGAGCAAGACTCCCTCTTGCTCCTATGCATTCATTATATGCCTCTCACCCTCCTTAGATATGCTTTTATAATCCCTTAATGACTAAACCCTATCTCCAAAGTGATCAACGATAAATATATGATATCGATCTCTTGAGATCAAGGTATGTGAATTAATATCTCATTGATATATCATCAAAACTAGTAGAGGGATATGCAAGAGTGTACAATAAGAACCTTGAAAAACATAACCGCTAATGCTTGCAACATTGTCTAGAGGAGGAAAAATCATGTTTCTTTTTCCAAATATGTAAAACAAGTATATTACAGTTTAATGAATACATTTTCATATTATTATATATGGTTTTATACTTTATAAAAAAAATTCACCAAGACTTTACAAGGTTTTATAATCCAATGAAAGATTCACCAAGATTTTAGAAGAGTTTATAGTTCAGTGAAATATTCGCCAAATTTTTACAAGATTGTATAATTGACTAAAAGATTCGCCAAAAAATTATATATACATTTTATATTATTGATAAAATAGCCTTCAATATTTCCTATGTATCATGGGGATTCACCCATTTATTATACATATAAATTTAGAGGAGGTTCTTAAAATCACCCCGGAAGCGGAGTCGAGACCCTTTCAATCGGTTTCGCAGGAGAAGGTTCAAAGACCGAAACCTTTGAACACTTAGAAAATTTCCCAAGTCTAGGAGAACAAAGAATCTTAGGAGGAGGAGAGACAACAATCATCAGATTGGCTGCAGGAAGAGATATGGACTGTCCGATTGGGGTCCAGGGCGAAGAAGGAATGAATGAGGAGAAGGCTGACAGATCCTATCCATTGGATTTGGGCACAAAGGATCGATATTCATCCAATCCAGGTAAAGTGAACGGGCCTTAACCCTTAGTGTGCACAGGAGAGAGGACCTGCCAAAGTCCCAAAGTGATTAGGGACCATCCATCATCCAGAGGGACAGGTGACGCAATATCTACAACTTCGGAAGTTTGTAGACCAGGAGATAGCGAAATCGTTGTCTTTGGGTGAAAGCATTTTGAGAGAAAGAGAAGATTGAGAGTTGAAACTCCCGAATCCTGAAGAGCGAAGTGAACCACAACCGTCAGTTTGTGAGGGACACATGTCGACAGATCGTCGTCTTTGGGTGAAAGCATTCTGGGAGAAAGCGAAGATTGAGAGTTGAAACTCCCGAAGCCCGAAGAGAGAAGTGAACCATAATTGTCAATATGTGAGGGGCATGTGTCAACAGATCGTCGTCTTCAGGTGAAAGTATTCTGGGAGAAAGAGAAGACTAAGAGTTGAAACTCTTGAAGCCCTAAGAGCGAAGTGAACCACAATCGTCGATCTGTGAGTAACACGCTTCGACAGATCGTCATCTTCAGGTGAAATCATTTTGGGAGAAAGAAAAGACTGAGAGTTGAAAATATCGAATCCCAAAGAGTGAAGTGAACCATAGACGTCGATCTGTAAGGGACACGTGTTGACATATCGTCGTCTTTGGGTGAAATCACCGCGGGAGAAAGCGAAGACTGAGAGTTGAAACTCCTAAAGACCGAAGAGCCAAGTGAACCCTGGTCTTTGATCTGTGAGGGACATGCATCGAGGAAGAAAAGAGTTGAGAGTTGAGAGTTGAAACTCCTGAAGCTCGAAGGGAAAAATTAATCGTAGTTGTCGGTTTGGAAAGAGGGCACACGTCAATAGATCATGGAGATATGGGAGTGCGTGCAAAAGGAGGAAAAGGGTCGTTGACTGATAGTTGAGCAAGGCCGAAAGAGGACGGATCTCAGTTGTTGATTAAGAAGCAATGCCCGATATCACAAGATCGACAATCGTGCTTAATTTCGGGGACAGAAAGTGTTCAGTTTTTAAAAATCTTGGAGTGGGCCACAATTAAAACCATGGTATTTCCAAAAGGACACATGGCAGCTTCTAGCGAATTGTGGGGAGAAAAGAGGTGTGGTCTCAAACCACTATAGGCTGCCCCACAATCTTGTGTTTACATGAGGACATATCTCGAGGTCACATATGGGAAAGGTCTAACGGAAGAGGAGCTAGCACCTGAACCTTGATAGTTCAACAACGCAAAGGGAGAGGTTGTGGGTGTCATAGAACCTACACCAAAATATTGAAAAGGGCCTGTGTTTAATCACAAGGGAGACCATTAAGGTTTCAAAGAGCCGATTTGGCTTTGAGAATCAAATATCCTTGACCAGGAGGTCGAGCAACCCCGAGGAGATAAGGGGGGTCTGCATCAATTGGTATCATATATGTTTTTGTTTGCAGACATCATACAAAGGAGACATAGATAATTTGATATCATCAAGTGATATTAAAGATTAAAATTTCTTGCAAACAATAGGTGAAGGAAAGAGAAGACAGTCTAACTACATCAAGTAGTACCAATAGATGAATTTTGTATGCAGATTGTAGGCAAAGGTGAAATGGTGAATATAGATAATCTGATGACATCAAATGGCATCAGAAGCTGAAGTTCACCTGTAGATAGTAGGTGAAGAGAGACAAAGCATTGATGCTCTGTAAATATTGTTGCAAGCTGTGAAACAAATGGTAGATATCCAGGAGGGTTGAAGACAAAAAATATGGCTATTGAAGGCCATAAGTGTGGTCGAGGAGTAGAGTACAAACAAAAAAGTAAACAAGAAATTGACAAGAATCTCATTGAGATAAGAGAAAGAATGGAACAACTGACATTGAAGATGCAACAAGAGACAAAGGTACACTAGAGGTATGAATGACCTCTGAACAAGAAGGTAAAATGGCATGTTCAAAAGTTGTTGGCCAGAAAGAAGCAACAAGAGTTGAGGAGGTGGTTGAGGGAAGTTTAAAACCTCAGTGACATAGAGGAGAAAGTAATTCACATCTATGAACCAGAGATTGTGGGGAACCTTAGGGATGAGGAGGAGGTGAGATCAGTTAAAGGTCTCATAAACTGCCAAGAGGGCAGAGATGAATTTTCAAATTTCCAGATGGGAAATGAGATGAGATCAATTGAGGATCTCATAGAGTGTCAAGAGGGAAGTAGTGTAATTTCATATTTCTAGGGGGAAATAAGATGAGATCAATTGAGGATCTCATAGACTGCCAGGAGGGCAGAAGAGAAATCCCAAATTTCCAGGTGGGAAAGGGAGAAGAGAGGAGACTATATGAAAGTCTCATGAACTCAGCTGAGAGTTCATATCAACAAGGAGATTTGGTGGATGAGGATCATAAATGCATTCTGATCATTGGGGGAATTAAAATATTCCTTCCAAATAGTCCAACAGAGACTAGTACAAGTGTTGCACATGAGGAGATGGTGTAAGAAGAATCCAAGAAAGAGGCCATGGGACCAAATGATTTTAAGGACAACTATGTCTGTGGTGAAGGTAAAACAAAGGAAAGGCATATGGAAAGGACTGCCAAAGAGGAGGTGAAGGATAAGATATCAAGATCTTCCCAAGAAGAAGATGAAGAGGAGAATTCAGATGAATCGCTCACTCAATGGAAGCAAGAGTTAAATATGTTGGAGGATTGGTTGAACAATCCAGAACCAGAAAAGGACTACCAATATGTAGTCATGCAAAGGGAGACAGTCATGCATATTTCAGGAGAGGAGCATTCAAAAAAAATTCTCAAAAATTTTAGCCTGGGAGCTGAACAGGAGATGATTGCAGCACTGGAGCCTACAGCAGAAGAGGAAGCATACAACATAGATTGTGCTAATTTGTATGAGGAACTGGAAGCCCCGGAGAGAAGGGTAGATATGTAGAGTAGGCATATCCAACAGATCAAGTTGGAAATAGGTGGAGGATCATACCATCCTGGGGAGTAGATGGAGGAAGTTGGAGTTGAACTAACACAAGAGGAGATGACATAAGTCTATCTGTTAGAGGAGGAAGTTGAGAAGCAACTCAGAGGTGAGACTGCAGAACTGGAATCTGCAGCAGAGTGGCCAACTAGTGCCACATAAGATGAATATAACATGAAGGGTCAGATTTATCAGATTGGTGATGAACAACACACAATTCAATGTGCCCAAGAGATGAAGAAAGAAGATAATTCGGTGGAATTTCTAAATAATTTTAGCCAAGGAGATGAGCATGAGGCAACTGTAGAATTGGGATCTACAACAGAAGGATAAGAGAATTTAGAGGAATGGCTCGAATTTTTCAGTTGGGAAGCTGAGAAAGAGATGACTATAGAATGTGAACCTACAACAGAGCAGAGAGAAACATATAGCATGGATTGTTCTGATCTGTGTGAAGAATTGGAGGCCCTAGAGGGAAGGGTAAAGATGCAAAGTCAGGTAATCCAACAAGTCAAGTTGGAAATTGATGGAAAGGAGATACAAAAGAATGGGATGAAGGAGAAGATCTAGCCAGTGGAACAACTGGACAAATAAATAGAGGGTATTAATAGATTGATGTTGGAAGCAACACAAGAAGAAATCAGTAGAGAAAGATAGAACATAAGAGGACCTGTAGGAGCAACAGGGCAGCAGAGGCAATAAGAAAGAGGAGCAAGTGGACATCTCCAATTTAAGGTTTGGGACCATGGAGGATCTCAACAACATAGAAGAGGGATCCATAAGAAAGAGCTCATGAGTTTCCCAGTAGTGGAGTATGATGCAGGAGCATCACCAGCAAGCACACGTGGAGAGACAATTGAATGCCTTAACATACCTTTGAATCATTTCAGAATATGAAATACTGGCGTTTCCTGCAAATATTTCTTGAACTGATTGAAAACTGAAGAAGATCAAAACGCTTGGGAGAAAATGATCATGAGTGATCTGGGAGTTTCACTCCTAGACTTTAATGTAATGGTGCTTAAGGGGTAGTTATCTTCTTTCGAGAATAAAGGTAGTCGGTGGGAACCCTAGGAACCTTCTTGTATATGTAGATGCATTGTATGCCCAAATGAGGCTGTTGGAGATTAGGTTACTGAATATGATGGTAGCGCATATAGTAAGAGATAGGAGTAGGAGAAAGAACTGAGACTCGGTGATAGTCCAATCTCTATACATATTTGTAAACAGATATTCATCTTAATAGGAAGAAAGTAGTTTTCCTTCATATGAACTTTCTGTGCGTTTATGTGTATATGATGAATGTTATTTGTGCATGTTTATGTATGTTGTATATGTATGTGATAGGTTTTCATCTATAGTAGGAAGATAGAATTTGTTGTCTTTGTTGAAGTTGTTATATTTCTCTGAGTTCTTTAGGCTGTGCAAGGAGTGCACAACAAAACATTTGAGGTTTTGTAGCCAACATAAGGAGTCCGCATCTGAACTCTGTTGAGTCAGAAAAGAATGAGCCAGGAGGATGCACCAGAGTGATGAAAACTCAAGAGAAAACTCAAGGTTGATGAATACCTTAGAGGAAAAACTGTGTAGAAGAAGTATAGAGAGAAAGAGTCACTGAGAATTTTGTAGAGCTTTGCTAGGTGGGCATTGAGCAGGTGCAAGCGTGCACAGAAGAACTCTCTGTCAGGTTCAAAGATAAGAGTATCAGAGGAAGGTACTTGTGGAGTTGTTGAATACTCTGTAATCTTTGCAAGTGTGCATTGAGAAAAATTTTCCGAGAAGGCACATTAATCCCTTTGAGGAGTAAAGGGATTGAAACCTTAGAACTTGAGTAAGCAAAAGCTTAAGAGAGGCAGTGCAAGGAGTGTGCGTGGAAGTGAACTTATTCCATGATTCAAAAGCTTAGCAGGAGTAGTGCAAGTTTGCACATAGAGTGCAAGTGTGTGCCAGATTCGAGGACAATATTCATTGTCAAAGCTCAGGAGGAAAAGCAGAGTCAGGACCCTTTCAACCAGTTTCACAGGAGAAGGTTCAAAGACCAAAAACTTTGAACACTTAGAAAATTTTCCAAGTCCGGGAGAACAAAGAAGATCAGGAGGAGGAGTGACAACAATCGTCTGATTAGGGTCCAGGGCGAAGAAGGAACGAACGAGGAGAAGGACAGATCCCATCTGTCAGATCCGGGGCCAAGTTGGGGACCCAAAAAAATGTAGAAAAACTACCAAAATGGAAAATTGTGTTTTTGAGCCGGTGGAATAGGTGGATGGCCACTGATATCCACCTGGATCATTTGTTTTCCTTACATTTTTCATTTAAATTATGAATTGTTTTCTAACTTTTGAAGTATTAAAAGTTGTAAGCATCACATTTCTAGTTACAACAATATTTATTTTTAATATTTGACTTTATTTCATATCCAAGTTATTTTATGTTCCTAACCGACTTCTTCTTTAATTTTATTACTTAGCATTCACATTTATTCCTCACATATAATCTCATTTACTTGTAATCTTAAATATATTTGATTTCCATCAAGTACCTTTATTTCCCATTATTATTTAAGTAAATGGTATCAATACTTTGCATTAGACATGTATCAAGAGCTTATGCAAACTTGTGAATATAATTCATATTGAATTAAAAAACTTTAAATTAGTTTTTTCATGACATTGTCATAGTTTGTGTATGTGTGCAACTGTAAAAATTTATATTATAAAATCTACATTAAGAAGGTAAACAACAAATTATAAAAATAGTTTCCCTTATTTTTCAATTTTATATTGTAGCTCTCAAAAACTACAATTGAAAATTTACAAAAGTTCACAATTATTACATCCCAGTGATTCTTGCAACAAAACTTGCAAGTATATAACTTTAAAAAGAGTGCTAATACGTTAATTTTATTATTAAACATATAAATTGTTGAAAGACATGGAGAATATTAACTTCCTCCCCAAGGTTGGTAGGAAGAGAATTTTGGTTTTGAAGATCCATGTCCTCTAGCATGTGATGAGCTGTGTCATATTCCTTTAAATTTACCTATACAAAGTTTGTGACACTCAGAGATTAGAAATTATAGAGTGAGAATATTTTCTTATGTTGATAACCATGTTCCTAAACATGCTACATTATTCTTCAAGTACAACAATATTTTTTTTTGTTGCATTTGTGTACTCATGGTTATAACAATTTGTGATGTACAGTAGTTTTCATTTTCATGCACTTTGTGGCCACCATAAAAAGAGAGGATATATAAAGAGAGGACATGTTGCACCATATTTATTCTTCATGTTTTTACTAGAAGTGTCATTCAAAAAGTCCATAGTGGAGAATTCTGATGTAACCAAGCATCTTGTGTGCCTCGAAGTTACTAAAATATTGGCCAAAGAATATCACTACTTTAAACACATAATTAAGGAAGCCATCGAAATCATTAAACACCCTAACAATATTAATAGGGATGGAGGTATGGATATTAGCGAGAAATAGATTCCATTAATCAACAATAGAGTGAACAGGTAGAGTAAGGAAAGTCTCCCCCTTCTCCTTTTAGTTATGTTTTTTCCTTTTTTCTTTTTGTTTTTTGTGTTCATTGATTTTATCTATCCTTCTTTCTTGCCTCTTTTCTTCCTCCTCTCTATTGATTTATCTCTTGGCTTTGATCTTTGGGGTTTTTAATTTTTTTAGTTTTCTTTCCTTTTCTTCCTAGTTTTTTCCTCCCTTCCTTTCACGTCCCCATTTTTGGGTTTCCCTGTTTTGGAGTGGAAATGACTTCCATGGCTTGTTAGTGAAGAAAAAGGGAGTCAAAAGGGGTCATTTAATTTCACTTAGTTAGGAAATGTTATGTTATTAAAGTGAAATTAAGAAAATAAAGTAACTTTAGATTAATAAGTTACTTAAACATTATTAAAGTGACTTTTAGTCTTAAAGTGAAAGTAAAAGGGGAATAAGCGTCATAGTTTATTTAGTCAAAAGTGGGGGAGTTCTAGAAGGCATGGAAAAAGTATAAAGGAAGGGTAGCACTTTACCTTCCTCATTATGATTTGATCTCTAATTTTGAAAGTACTCTTGAAGCTATTGTTTCGTTAGGTTTTAGAAAAATGCTTCCACGGTTGGTTCAGTTTCAGTGGTGCAATATCCACTCGAGCTATACAAGACGGGAATACATCTAGGATTTCCATTCAAGCTTCAATTTGGGGTTTGTATTCGGCTGGAGGTATATCATTTTTGTAGAGGGGATTTGCTAAACTGTTTAGAGGAGGCCGATATCAGTTCTTGCAGGTACCGAGAGGGTTTTGAGAAAGTATGGCATGATACATCCTCACTAGTTGAACACAAGGGTCCTGCAAGGCCCTGCTTGTTGCCCAACTTCATCCCATGAAGATCCTTGTAGACTGAAGTTTCTACCAGGAGGGTTTCATGGGCATCCTCACTAGTTGAATACCTCATCCTGTGAGTCACCATTAGACACATAGTCTCGTCCCGTGAGGACCTCTTCAAGGGGTTAAATGATTGCAAAAGTCCATTATGGGTCAAATCCATGAGAGCTACAGTGGACTGGAGGGTTATTTTCATAACAGACAGTGCTGAAGCAGATTGTTGTACAGATAGGAGATCCTTGGAGGAGTTGGAATAATTTCTTGGCATCATTCTAGGTTTCTTGTTTGATTTTGTAGTGTTTGTTGAAGTTGTTATAGTAGCCATTAGGATTCTATTATTATTGTAATTTAAGTTACCATTCATAATAAAGGATGCCAATATTGTCACCTCCATTATTTGTGTACTTGGATTAGTGATGTTTTTGATGAAAGTTCATTTATTTTAACGCATGGAAACTATTTTTGGAAAGTGATATGTCAAATTTTGCATGAAGTATATCTGAATACAAATTGTTTAAAATAAGTACAACACCAACCACATCATAATTTTCACAACAAAACACATAAATTCTTTCCTAGCATATTTAGGGATATTACAGTTGTATAAGAGTTGGAGATGTTGCAAGCCTGAGGGGATTTTACAAATGAAGAAAAATAAGGAACTCTTGGCATACTTGTTACAATTTTCTCAATAATATTAGACGAATTGAACAAAAATTTCAGAGCATCATGATTTGTTGAAGCCTCTTGTTGGGAAGAAGAAGAAGAGAAAAGGATTCAAATCCAAGGTAGTTGATGAAGAAAATACGTCACTTCATGAGGAAGGTTTAACATAACCTTAGCTTGAATTTTTGGATGTGTGTGATGAGGGTGTATTATCACCCAAATACGATGAAGATTTGTTGTTGAATGATCTTCCCTCAGATGCTAATCTAATTTCTAGGGAATCAAGCATGAGACATGATGAAGAGGAAGTTGGGGAGCATACACATGAATTTCATATGGAGTTGAGTATGGCACATTCTTCGTCACTACAGTCATATTTGGCATCAATGACACGTGAGGGCATGAGTGGAACTCATGATCCGAGGGAGGAGCCTCTTGTGACAATTCTGCATGAGGAGCATTTAGAGTTGCAGGTGTTTGAGGAGAGGTTTGACACAAAGGGTTTTGACCATGTGTCTATTTTTAATTGTAGGGATCATGAGACATTCCTTTTGGCTGAAATCTTAGAGAAGGTAGTTGAGAAAATTCCTTGTGGACCATCCAACAAAGAAGTATATGCACTATTTGATTAGGGCATTGAGTATATGAGAGATGTGTATACATCACTCTGGGATCCAGGTTCAGTTCATATTAGTGGAGTGATTGATATAGTGGCACATATAGGATATAGGGTGGTACATGATGATACATGGGTGTGTCTTGGTATACATCAGTATAAATTTGTGTACGATGATATACAATGGGTTTTTGGGATGATTCACCTGAGGACACCTCTAGACAAGGACTTCAGACATATCATTGAGTTTGGTTCACCTAGGAACAACGAGTGGTTGGAAAATATTTATGGAGAGGTATAATCCTTGGATATTTATCTTCATGTAGGATATCACCAGACTACTTCTGAGTGTCATTATGGGCACCAAGAGTTCTCGGTCATGCCATTGGGGTTGACCAACATATTTTCCACCTTTCAGTCTCACATGAACTGCATATTGACATCATAGCTACAAGGGTTTATGTTGGTGTTCATTGATGATATCCTCATATACATCAGGACATGGCAGTATCGTTGGATACAATTAGGTAAGACATGGAGCATGATGGAGAGAATATTTAGGCATAGGACATAGTACTCTCCAGAGATTGATTTTCAATCAGTTTATCGTTCAGACAATGATATGGATATCAAAATGATGAATGTTTTACATTGTGGCCATGTGATCAGTATGCAGGATGTACAAACACATCTGGAGGACATACTTGATACAATGGATTGATTCACAAGGATTTCAGTGGATTGGAAGTCCAACCTTTTGGTGGAAGATTCCAAGGATTGGTTTTCCTATGAGTTGATGGATGGTCATATTCAAGATGACAAGTATAAAGTATTGGACTATATATTCTACTATGGAGATAGAATATACATAGTACCTAAGTATACACTTAGGGAATATATTATGAGAGTTACATGTTTCACCTGTGGAAGGGAATCTTGGATACTTTCAGACTTACCAATGGATCAAAGAGAGAGTCTCATGGAAGTGACTTGACGATGATGTATGGAGACATGTGAGGGAGTGCATGACTTGTTAACATAATGAGTCAGAGGATACCTATCCAACAAGTTTATGTCATTCTTCACTTGTCTCAAGACAAAGTTGGGAGAGTGTGTCAACAGATTTCAATACAAGTCTACCAAAGGTGCATGGCATGGACTACATTTCTAAGACTTCATCAAAGAATGAGACATTGCAGGAAGTAGAGTGTTTATTTAGGGAGGAATTTATATTGCATAGGGTGTCTGCATACATTGACCATGATAATAATATCATAGTTATCAATACATTTTGGAAAGGTCTATATAGATTAGCTGGCATAGAGTCAATCGGTGTGGCACAGTTGGAATTGGTTGGTATGAGGAATAGAGGATTCCTAGTTTGGATGTGGGTTCCAGGAACTCATATGATTTGTTCGTGTCATTTTTGGGACATTATGAGGGGAGATGATGGGTTGCATGTTATATGGTAGTATGTATTTTCTTTATCGATACCCAGGATTGGGCATGCCAATGGACTTGTAGACTTTGATTCCACCAAGGCCAATCTATAGGATACGATTCATAGTAGTGGAGTTCGGTCTTCTAGGAATTACAACTTGGGGTTTAAGGACTGGGGCCTATAGTCTAGACATGAGGGTCATATAGTTATGATAAGAGTGGAACAACAACCATGTGATGGTTCCTTAAGGAGATTAGCTTGGGACTGTGATGTCCCCAACTAGGCTTGGTGGGAATATTATGTTTTTTGTCCCAAAATTGTTATTTGTTCTTATGTGAATGTGTTAAACAATTGTATAATGATGTTGTTAACTTATTAATTTTTTTTTTCTCAAATAGGAGTATTTTCAAAGATATTGCATGCATCTAGTACACAGAAAATAAAGGAGATAACCAGGGAATATTGTTATGAATGGAAACTCCCAAAATCAATACAATTATATATAATGGATGTAATAACAACAATAGAATACTCCTAAGCACACAAATATAATGGTTGGTAGGAAGCTCGAGAATATACTATAGAAACAATACAAGAAAACCTGGAATGATTCCAATCTATGAAATCCACTGATCCTAGGCTCTACAATCCCTACACTGCTCTGCTCCAGTAATGTCTATTATGCAAGTGGCCCTCCAATATCTCTTGAAACCATCACAAACCTGATCCAATGAAATGTTGCAATCCTTGATTCACAGAGGTCCTCATAGGATGACTGCATGACATCTAGGTTGGCCTCGTGGGACAACCCATGCTCAAACTATGAAGATTTCTCCTTCCACAGTTACGTGAAAACCTCTTGGTACCTACAGATATAATGATTGGCCTCCTCTAGAAAAATACCGCAAATACCCTGTGCAAGTTGATATGCCTCCAAACTCTCTCCAAGATGAAACCAAACACCACAATGAACTCAAATGAGGACTCCAGATGAATCCTCCTCTTTTTCTAGCTAGGGTGGATATTACACCACCGAAATTAAACTGATATGGAATGGTTTTTCTAAACCCTAACAAAACAATGGCTCCAAAAGCACTAAAAAATGAGAGATCAAATTATAATGCTAAAGAGAAGGGTTACCCCTTTATTTATCCTTCCTTCAGACCTTCTAGATCTTTCCCATATTTTGACCAATTCAAACCTTCACTTTGTTTTCCCTCCAATTCCATTTAAATATAATTATTTATTTTATTTAATGTCACTTTTAGGATTTGTCATTCTTTTAACCTAGTGACACGAAATAAACCTCCTTGAATCCTTTTTTCCTTGTTCACTATAGCCTATGGGAGTTTTATAGGATATTGAGTCATTCTTTGTCACAATCAGTTGGAAGGGGACATTACAGGGATCCTGGGACTACAGTGTTTGACAGCTCGGCAACCGATACAGACAAGATGAATTGTTTTCACCTTACAGAGTTGACTCTTGTAATGCATAGGATTGGTGGCTTGGAGGAGTTGTATTTCAAGGATTTGAAAGATTTTAAGCAGCTTTTGATTACATGGCTTATCACGAAAATTAAGATAGATTCTTTTGTTATCACCCTACAAATCGGTGCTATGAGTAGAGGGTGATTCATGTCATATAGTTCAGTTTGGGACCCTTGTGACTTTATCAATTACAGGCAGGCCCTAGAGAGGTATGCATGGATGGACATTATGGAGGAGTGTATGACTCGTCATCAGTACAGGTCAGGGCACACTCGTCTAGCAATATTTATGTCATCCTTTCCCATTTATAAGAAAGAGTGGGATAGCATGTGGACATATTGCATCATAGGTTCATCAAGGGTATAGAGGACAGATTGTATGATTATATTGATTTACCAGTTCACGCACTTTTTGGTTATATATTATGAGTAAGGGGCAGTGCAGGTGACAAATTTTTCTAGTGGAGAGATGTCTAGAGTTCATGAGAAACATAGAGTCATTTCCAGTGATCGGGACATACTTCCTTTTCCGACATTCGAGATTGAGTATGGAAGTATATTTGTAGATCATGACTTCATCTAGATGCCTATGCAAGATAATATCCATGGTATTATATTCATCCCTTACAGGTATTTCAGGTGGGAGTACTAGGGAAGGAGGAGGAGAACTAGGCACAATGGTTGGAAAATTATGATTAGAGTGGAACATAATCAACATGTTGGTTCCCTTATGAGATTATATTGGGACCCTAGAGTTTCAACAACAGACAATTCATTTGTTGACACAAGGGTGAGAGCCAATTTTTTCCTTCATGAGATTGGTTCCATAGAAGGGCAGTTCCTTGATGGGTTGATCGAGTTGTTGCATCATCGGGCTTCCTCACTTGTTGGAATTTTTCAAGAGGGATCTTATGTTAGTACCTTACCGCACCACACCTTGAGAGGAGGATGCTTCAAATTTTGTAGGGTGATTTGGGACGCTAGTATCATTTCCAGTTCCAGTCAGGTTTAGTTGATGGAGCCTTAGGTCATGATGACATTTCTTAAGGAAAAAAAATATTTGGGAAGGGAGGATTTATCATGTACCAATTTTCGAGTTCCCTTGTTCTACAATGGAAATTACTTTCGTGGTTTGTTAGTGAAGAAAAACAGAGTCAAAAGGGCTCATTTAATGTCACTTAGGAAATGTTATGTTATTAAAGTGACATTAAGGAAATACAGTAACTTTAGATTAATAAGTTACTTAAAAATTATTAAAGTGAATTTTAATATTAGAGTGAAAGTAAAATGGGAATAAGTGTCATAGTTGATTTAGTCAAAAGCGAGAAATTTCTATAAGGCATGTAAAAATTATAAAGGAAGGTTAGCACTTCACCTTCCTCATTATGATTTGATCTCTCATTTTGGAAGTTCTACTGAATCCATTGTTTCGTTAGGGTTTTGAAAAACCCTTCCATTGTTGCTTTGGTTTTGGTGGTACAATATCCACCCTAGTTAGACAAGAGGGGAATCCATCCAAGATTTCCATTGGAGCTTCAATTTGGGGTTTGTATTCGGCTGGAGGTATATTGTCTTTGTGTAGGGGATTTGCAAAATTATCCGAAGGAGGCCAATCTCACTTATTTTAGGTACCAAGAGGGTTTTGTGGAAGCGTGATAGGATACATTCTCATTGGTTGAACATGAGGATCCGGTGAGGCCCCGCTTATATCCCAGCTTCATCCTGCAAGGATCCCAACAGACTGAAGTTGCTACTAGGAGGGTTTTGAAGGAATCCTCACTGGTTGAACAACCTTGTCCCATGAGGCATGGCTAGATGCATAGTCTCGTCCTACAAGGACCTTTGCAAGGGGTATGGTGATTGTAGATATCCATTCTAGGTCAAATCCATGAGATCTACAATGGACTAGAGGGTCGTTTGTAGAACAGACAATGCTGAAGCAGATCGGTGTAGGGCTAGGAGATCCTTGGAGCAATTGGAATCATTTCTTGGCATCATTCAAGGTTTCTTGTTTGAGTTTGTAGTGTTTGTTAAAGTTGTTATAACATCCATTAGGATTCCACTATTATTGTATTTTCATTCACCATTCATAATAAAAGATGCCAATATTATCACCTCCATTATTCGTGTACTTGGATTAGTGATGTGTTTGACGGAATTTCATTTAATGTAATGCATGCAAACTGTTTGTGGAAATTCATATGTCATATTTTGCATGAAGTATATCTAAATACAAACTATTTAACAAAAGTACAACACCAACCACATCATAGTTTGCACAACAAGACACTTAAATTCTCTCCTATCATATCCAGGGATATTACACTTCCCTTCTTTTCTTTGTCCCCCTTCTTGGTCTTTGCTCCTTCATGTATTTTTACTCCTTCTTGTGTTGCCTCTCCCTCTTGTGTTTATTTCCCCTTTAGAACTGGCTTTTAGTTTATCTAAATTCCTTAGGTCCTTTGTCCCAGAAAATCCATCCTTAATAACTCATTATTAATTAGTTACTTCTATTCTATGATATCTTATAAGGTCTAACCTATCGTTACTTTATTATTACATATTATAATTTATAATAAGTTCTAACCTATCTTCACTTTATATTATAATTCAATAACAATATAGTATTATTATCTTATATACATTGAATAACTTTAAGATGTTATCAAAACTTTAATTATAATATTGTTATTTACTACCAATCATAAACATTTATACTTTAACATAATTTTACCTTAATTAAAAAAATACCTAAACCTACTATTATTATATTATTATTGCATATCATACCTTATTATACATAAACAATACCTAAATTTCTTTAGGAGTACTTATTGTTAGTCCCTGCCTTTAGGCTAGGGATATAGTAATCAGTTCGCCTATTTTTCAATTAGTTTAGCACGGGGTTCAACACGTTTAAACCAAAGTTTTAGCAAACCTTAAAAAATTTTGCAAAATCATTTCATTTTGAAAAATCATTTCATTGTTATCCTAAGTTCATCAACTTTGAAGTTATATTCATTTCAATTTTAACCTAAGTTAATGTTTGAGGCCTTATTTGGCCTCATACCGAGGCAAAAGACAATTTTTTACTATTTTTCTTTTTTTCTAACTTAGGATACTAGATACATAATAATTCACATATGGTTTAACATGAATTAATGCTAACCCTTAAGTTAGCATTAGTTCGTAAAATTAAATGTTTGTGTCCTCTCCCATTTTCAATGCTTTTCCATTTCACCAGTAATGAGGTTGTTTGTCAAGTGGACAATGTGGCTATAACATGGCTGTTGGTCAGGTGGCAATGTGGCTATCAACATGTTCTTCATGAGGTGGCAAGGAGGTGGCAATGTGCAAGACCAATGTTATTACCATCTTGATTTTTGCTAGAGAGTTTGAACCTGCCAATTGCTATAATTATGCCTGCAATACAACCTATTTATGTGACATTGCCAGTGCCTGTGACCATCACCTCTACCTACAATACAACCTATTTATGTGACATTGTCAGTGCCTGTGACCATCACCTCACTCAGTGCCAATACTAGATTCCCTGCTAGCTTCTATGGCAGACCTTCCTTTCCTCTTCAGCTTCACGTTATAAAGACTCAAGGCTCTCTTGCCTACCAGTTGCCTGCCATTTTATAGGAAGGATTTTGTGCCACAAGTTGAGTTCCATATCTTTTTCCTGGAGAATTGGCGAGCTTGAGAAAGCAATGATTATATGAATTCACCTCAAGTTCGCAGGCGACGTTTCCTCTACAATCGTCTCCAAATTTCTGTCGAACGGGTCTCTTCTTACAGAAACCATGGGAGGCAGAGCTACTTCTACCCACAGAGAAGTGTAAGCCATTAATTCCCCTCTTCTCCATTAAAATACAGTTTCCTTCTTCTGTTTAGTCTCTCCGACTATATATATATATATATATATATATATATATATATATATATATATATATATATATATATATATAAACACATTTATGTAATTTCTAGTTTTTTTTCACGATTATATATATTCAATGGTTTGAAGTGTCCAATTTTAACATAAAAAACTCCTAAACATATATACCTAGTAACTCACAAAAATTATGCCGACATTCCAAAGATTTTGTATACAACACTCTGATCAGCGGTAGCAAGTCAAAAAGATTAAGAAAGTTGTTGTATGCAACAATCTGATCAACGATAGCTAGACAAAAAATCTTAAGTCACTAATTTGATTTTTGCAGAGATATCTGAGTGAAATCTAATCAACGATAGCCAGAAAAAAAACCTTATGTCACTGATTTGATTTTTGCAGAAATATCTAAGTGCAAGTCAATATCATGTAAAGAAGGCCATCAAGTGCAGATTGAGTTCCATATATATTTCTTGAAGAATTGGCAAGCTTGAGCAAGAAATTATTATATGAATTCACCTCAAGTTCACGGTCACCGTTTCCTCTACAATCGCCTGCAAAATTTTGTCGATTCCTTTGCAATCGTCTCCAAATTTCTGTCGAACCGGCGTATGCTTACAAAAACCATGGGAGGCGGAACCACTTCAAATTTATGGCGATCTGGCGAACCGACGCCAGCTTACAGAAACCACTGGAGGTGGAGCCACTTCTACCCATGGAGAAGTGTAAGCCATTAATTTTGTCTTTGCCATTAAAATACAGTTTCCTTCTTTTGTTTATTCTCCCCTGCTTCTATAAACAATGAATTCTTCCAGATGGCAGATATTCGGTCCGCCCCTATGTTCTCGCAAGAAATATTTGAACTTGGGGGAAACTGACTATGAATGTAATTAAAACGGAAGAACAAATGAGTCAAGTTGCATTTGGTATCGAAAACAAATCAGTGTCCATCTTTGGTTTGATTTGGCGCAGAGGGGCACAAGCATAGAGCAATGAAGATATTGATGGAATTTGTCTTAGGGGAAGGGGATATCTATATTTTCAATTGTCGTGTCATTCTGTGCCATCTTGTCGATTGTAGATGCCCACATACAGCTGGTCTTGACAGTATGGTAACACAGATCAATTTTAATGAAGAAGACGATTGGATGACAGACTTATATACCAACTGAAATGCAAAACATGAGAGCAGTTTCATGATGAGAAAATTGAGATCATGACATTTTAATTTTACGCTTGCCAAATCTAGTTGTTCATGCCGTTTTCATTTCAAACACACATTTAGAGGGGCAGTCACCATATGGACATTCTTGTTTCCATCTGTCGAGTTATTTTTATGTACTGTGGCCAAATGGCACTTGCTTCCTTTGCTTTTATGAGTGTCTCTTTTTTCCAGATGGAAGTTAACCCGTTGGGAACCCACCCTGATACTTCCCCACATAGTGGATGATATGGGGGTGCAAAGCAGCAGCCCGAGGGACTCGTAGCTAGGCTAGAACTCGTGACCTCTCCCCAACCTGGGAAAGTGTGCGTACATCTTTGTCGTTCGAGCTATCCCTCGTGGCTTCTTTTATGAGTGTCTCAAACTACTTGGAGTTGAGAATTAAATTTGTTTTTATTTCATTTGTTGATCTTCGAAAGTTAAATGGCCACATTTCAGATTACTCCTCATTATTCTTAATGTTTGCATATTTTCAATACTATGTTAGTATTATTTAATTAGCTTGTTTAAATCCTGATTAGAATAATTATTTGAATAATAAAACATATTTGGAAAGAAAATTAACCTGCAAACTTCAGTGTTTAATGTTAAAGGTTTGCATAATATCATCTCCAATTAAAATAAATTTAGGCTATGCTAATATTAATGCATTCGGTTAGCTATATCATTGCACTGCACAGTTTATATATTTATAAAGGACACACTTGTTCAAATGGGGCTAAGTTGCAGAGTTGAGTAGAATTGAAATTAAAGTGGGAGTGGGTACTTCATGTTTTACCTACCTGCTTGGTCACATAGCTCCACGAACAACCGAGAAGGTTGTTGTTCGACATATAATCCTATAAGTCCTTCCTTCGGATGAAGTAAGCCGAGAACGTATTCTATAAAATAGTCTTAGTGCATTTCTTCGTTAGTACTTGACGCTCAGGTAAGAGGTTGTATACCTGGTTGGACGATCAATGGTGGCTTCTATAAGCATCTAATTAAGGACCAATTTCTCTTCGCTCAGGTCCAACTTTCATCCACATTTACAATCTCCTAACTGAATGGTTATCCATTCAAAATTTATATTTTTGAGGCAAACAACTTTCAACAAATACACTACAGACCTTTTGAGTTTGTTATGTACTAAAATTTAATTGGTTGTTTGATACTTTGGTTGTTATAATAACTCTCTAATTCTCACTGGTTCACTTAGTCATAATAAAAGAAGCATTTTTAATACTTTTGTACAGGATTCAAAACAGTATATGATATACTTGGTTACTATCATATTCCTCGTTCCGTTTTATTTTTCTACAAAGGCACATCTTCCCCCTTCCATTTTATATTTCTGCAAAGGCACACACACACGCGCTTGAACATAGACTTGAGCTTTTTAGTTCTTCATGTTGCCAATGTTTCCAATATTCAAACTCGAAGGCAGGGACTTGTTGCCTTTGCAACTCCCCTTGTTACTCATTATTATAATTATTATATTACCATTACATATTATTGTTAGCGAAAAAATTATTAATATCTATCAATACTATTGTCACTTATTACATTTTAGGGTTAACTACTATATAATATATATTATTAGGTTCTTAACCTATTAATACCTATTATCAATAATTATCAATAATTATTATTATTAATACCTATTAATATCGATTATTAATATATTTTATTACCTATTATTAATACCTTTTATTACCTGTCTGCAGGGGTTTGGTCTAGAGATCAACGGGCGTGTTGTTAAAGTGCTTGCGCTGCTAAGAAGGTCACAATTTCAAACCTCAACTTATCCAAAGGTCGTTCTTGTGGGTGGTGCGATTCTCCCTAGGGGTTATAAGGCAGCCGAAAGGATTCGACCCCATGTCATGGGAGTATGATACCATCATTATTACCGATTCCCCTAGTCACAAAATATCCCATAGGGGTTTGGTCTAGTGGCCAACGGACGTGTTGTTAAGGCATTTGTGCTGCTAAGTAGGTCACAAGTTCAAAGATCGACTTATCTGGAGGTCGTGCTTGTGGGAGGTGCAGTTCTCCCTAGGGGTTATCAGGTAGCCGATGAGATTCGCCCTCGTGTCACGCGAGTAAGATATCGTCACCATTACCGATTCCCCTAGTCAGAAAACAAAAATAACTTTTATTACCTATTATTGATACATATTAAAATTCATCTATACTTATTAAAAAAAATCATCTATACTTTAATAAGATTTGTAGGGTTTAGGGTTTTGAGCCGATGTTTCTAGTTATCATCTAGGGCTCCTAGTCTCTATTTTTTTCATATTTATATTCATGGTCTCCCTCTTCACCTACTCGACTATTTTTCCTAATGATGGATCCAGCTAGAGATCTGGAACATTAAAAAAAACAATCAAAATGATGACAATGTACTTTCTAAATGACACTTCTACTAACCACTCTCATCACAAAAACCTAAAATCTTGATGCCTTCTCAACACCCTTCTAAACTGTTTTGCTTCCCTATAATTCATGTGAGATACACACCAAAAAAAATCTATATTTCTAGGTCTGATCAAGGGCATTGCAGGGGTCTAATAAATGCAAAGAGGAAATGGCCCAAAGAAACCCCGTCTTCCACCACGCAATGAGAGACCCCTTGTTCCTTAGATTATACCAACATAACAAGGAACCAAAGGACAATAACGATTCAAAACTAAGACGTAGGTAATTTGAGATAGATTCCAAATTGACTTAGGGAAAGATCACCCAAAAGATAAGGTTTTGGACACCAACAAAACCCAAAAAACTAGGAAATTTCTCAATATGCAAAGATGCTAAAAGGAAGCATACATAAGTTACACCTACCCTCGAAATACTAAAGAACTAAACACAATATAACCATACAAAACCATATTAGAGAACAATACATAGGATGTGCCTACCGTCCAAATACTAAACGTGAAAGACAAAGAACCCATATCACCCCCTGGAACAAACTCAAAAAGACATAAATTTCATAATATTAACCAAAGACTAAGCATAGCTTTTACCGGGTTGGGTTTTGGCTGACCTATCTTTCTCCCTTCATCACAACTATCTTATCTTGAACATCATTTATTATCCCACCTTACCAATTCAACCCTTCTCTAAAGAATTCAAATCCCAAAACCAAATTAATGTCAAGCATGCGAATGAGGGAAATGATTATCCTTTCAAGCCTAAACTCCTTACTCGTAATATAGTTAATTTATAGTTATCGGTGCTAGAATTTTTATTCTTAATATAGGATTAATCTTAGATTTCATAAAAGTTTTTGAAACAATTTACACAATGATCACACACATACTAAAGTGTTTCACTATGATACCATTTTTTGAATAGACAAACTCCATTGTATAAAAGGTATTGGAACCTTTGAACTAGAATTTTCATAGGATTATCACAATTAGTTTATTATTAATGATTTTCATTTGCTTATTTTTTTTAATAGACAAACCCCATTGTATAAATGGTATTGAAATCTTTGAATTAGATTTTCTATAGGATTATCACAATTGGTTTATTATTAGTGATTTTCTTTTGTTTAATTAGTAATTTTTTGTTTAGTTAGTAATTTTTTAGTTTTAGAATTTATATTTCAAATACTAACTTATTTCCAAAGTTTATTTTAAGAAATTTACATAATGATTGACTAAATATTAAAATACTTTGAGCTCCAATAAGGAAAGAATATATATTGCTTATATACACCTTACTTTTGCAATTAGGATTCTTATTGATAATTTATATAAAACGTACATTTTATTATGTTTATCTACAATGAATTAAAGATTGATTTATTCATATTATTAGGTGGACTTGTTTATTCATATTATAATTTGTATATAGTTTGAATGGGCCTAATGATTAATAACATGTGTTTCCTCTGAAGAGTTCACAAGTTCAAATCCAGAGGAGATAGGATATGTATACCTCCGTAGACTTTACCAGTGAAATCATTGACACCAATTATAATTTTTTATTTTTAATAAAATCGTATTTCAATTTTCATTAAAAATGATTTATTAAAGTGTTGAGCATAATACCACATATCAATTGACCAATTCCACTATAAGAAAGAATATCTACAATGAATTAAAGATTGATTTATTCATATTATTAGGTGGACTTGTTTATTCATATTATAATTTATATATAGTTTGAATGGGCCTAATGATTAAGAACATGTGTTTCCTCTTAAGAGTTCACAAGTTCAAATCCAGAGGAGATAGGATATGTATACCTCCGTAGACTTTACCAGTGAAATCACTGACACCAATTATAATTTTTTATTTTTAATAAAATCGTATTTCAATTTTAATTAAAAATGATTTACTAAAGTGTTGAGCATAATACCACATATCAATTGACCAATTCCACTATAGCAAAGAGAAAACCCCTCCAAGTAGTATTTTTATTTCAAACACCATGTTAAATTCCCTCATGTCTATCGAGATTGAATGAAGGGTTGATTTATTTATGTTATTTGGTGCATCATGTTAAATTCCCTCATGTCTACCAATAGTGAATGAAGGGATGATTTATTTATGTTATTAGGTGGACTTTTTATTCATACTATAGTGTGATATTTGGTAGAAAATGAATAAACATTGATTTATTCAAACTATTAGGTGGAATTGTTGGAATTGTTTATTTGATTAGCGAATAATTACTCGTGGTCAATGTGGCGAATAATTAGCGATTTTTTTTTAATGGGGAAGAAGATTCTTGTTTTTATTTTGAGGAGTGAACAATTACTCATGGTCAATGTGGGACAAGAATAATGTGGAGAACGAAAAATAAAACGTTTGGTGAGAAGGAAAGGATACACGAAAAATAGAAGCATTTAGAGAATAAAAGATCAATATCATGTCGGTGCTTGTCAATTTTAGCTTTGGAATAAGATCCTTCCAAGTACACATTCACATTTACAGTCCCCATAACTTAAAATCATAACATGGAGTTGAAAGTTTCATCATAACTGTTGTTTCTGAGTCTACACTTAAGGCTATAAAGTGTAGAGTCTAAGCATCTAAAAAGAGTGAAAGAAAAAGGAGGGGAAGAAACAACTTCGGGGGATGAAGCTATGGTCGATATCTGAGTTGTCTTTGTCTAGCTTCCAAATATTCTTGAATGCTGATATCTCGCTCGATGGCAGCCCATGAACATTCAAGCTCTGTTTGGGTGGTGGCAGTCTTAAGTATGGTATCAAAAAGATTCAAAGCGATGCTGGTTTGATCCAATAGACCAGGTTCGATGTTGGGTTGTCTTACGAAGGGTACAGTCATGGGAAGAATAGAGATTTTAAAGAAGTTTGATGTTTTAAACTACTTATCTCAACTTCAGATTATACGGGGAAAATTCAGTGAAGCCAACTGAAGGGTTTAACGAAATCGAAGGCCATTTTCCGTAACTGAGTTTAAAATCTTGAAACCGATTGTGAAAATATAGAGCTGTCAACAATGTGGGGCATCAATTTCAGAGGAATCCCACGTTGTGGCAGAAGAAGAAAGGAAAGGAATACCTTGATGAAAGCATATAATGTAGAGATCTAAGTAATTCACAGGTCTTGTACCTGCTAGTAGCCGATACAGAGGAAAAATTGTAAATAACTAGATACCTAGAACCTGATCACCGTAGTAGAAGGTATACTAAATTGTAGCTAAAACATTCATCAAAGACGTATATGTAAAAAATGACATGAAGCATGAAATATAGAGAAAAAACACATAACTCAATCTTGACGAAATATGGAGTCTTCAATTCACTTTGTATTAATCCTGGCTAAAATAAATTTCTCTATTACAATCTACCACTAGCCAAAATCCCTTTCTATTACAATCTCTCCTCTATTTAAACAAATTCTGAACATCTAGAATTCTGATCGTTTTGGAAACCTGTCAGTTACAAATGGAAAATTGGAGCATTTCATCTCCTCATCTTTGTATTCCCTCGTAAGGGCAGAGCACCTTCCTTTCTCTTCCCTTCCAGCTCTAGAAATAGAACAAGTTGACATCTGTCATTATTTAGCACTAGAAACCTACCCATTCGCCTGCTCGATGCAAATGACACACCTCTCCACCAACTGGGCTATCAACCTGGAAGGCTTTGATTAGTTTCCTTCTTCAAAGGTGTAACAACTCTTCACCAGCTGTGGCAACCTTTTCCCTACTTGTTGATCTTCTGTGATGATAGAGCATAATTGTAAACTTGGATGCACTAGCCATTTGTCCACTTGGACCATATCGACCTGTCTTATCTGGGATATCTCTGCTTGATCTTTCTCCACGTTTTCTTTAATTTCCAATAGGTGTTTAGCTATATTGATTTTTCCCAGTGTCCCAACACTTCTTTCCTTATCAATGTCTAGCAAACTTTTACTTATCAAGGTGAACGTTTCCTCAGAAGAATTCATCACTTCATTAGCTCTCCCCCTGCTTTCTGATATATTCTACTCCCAGACCTTCAACAAGATATTCCCTCTAGTTTGTTCTGGGATGGATAATTTGGAGCTACCAACCATCTCTATGTTCATCGTAGCTATAACAACGTCTTGGAAAGAAACTCGAGCTGCCCTGACTTCCTTTTACCTCAAAGAAATACTTTCTAACCCTTGATCTATCATTTGAAAGTGGTTTTGAATGGTTCCTACTTTTACAAGCAAGTCTTATTGAGCCATTAATACCTTCTGTCGGATTTCAGTAGCTTGGGATCTGAACATTTTTATGTCTAAAACCTGACTCTCAGCAACATCCAACTTCAATTGTAATTCTATAATTTTATGCCCCTATTGGCTTACCTGCGTTTGGCTAATTTGCGCCGATTGGCGCACCTGCTCAAGGTCGGATCTAAGTTTCTTGATCTCCTACAAATCGACTATTCGGGGTTGATCGATGCTTTTGCTCACCTCGTCCTTAGCATTTTCTTCGGCAGTAGCCACTTTAGCTTCCAATTTACTGATCAAGAGGTTCTTTCATTTCAAATGGGCCTTCAAAGTTCCAACTAAGTACTGATTGGTTGTAGAAAAAGCCCCTAGTGTTCCTGCTATCTCGTCTGTGAAATCTTCCTCTTTCACGGCCTTCCCATCTATCATGATTTTGATTTTTTTGGCCACTACGCCCTCTCTTTGATATAATTATTGCCTCACCATGGCCTTCCTTTTTTATCAAAGAAAAAATTGTTAGGAGGAAACTCCTCTACAGAAATGGGCATCAGTTATTCATCGAAAATCCACCCCACATCGGGATTCCCCTTTGTGAACTGTAAGGGTTTGATAATAACAATCAGACTGTTGAATTCCTTGGATGGCTATTTTAGGGTAACATCTATGATCGGCTTGTTTGACATGAGCAATAGTGAGTCACCCGATCCTTGCGAGGGTATCCCTGCTTGACCTTGGACCTGCTTGCATGGCGTACCCTTTTCAGGGTTTCCTTCCTGTTTGTAGGGGACTTCGGCTCCTTGCTCTGAGGTTCCAGCCTCCCCTATTTTCCATTGGTTCTTCTCCCTATTAGGACTCAATTCCTTTGCACCTTTGGCTTCTATCTGCTTTGTAACTGGAAGCTTTGGGGCTTCACCCTATAAAATCTGGGGGAGACAACTCCATCGGTACTCTTGGAATTTCAAAAAATTGGCCACATCTCCGGGTGGCAGGGCTTGAATCGAACTTAGGAATTCAGAGAAGGACCTCACGCCCTGGAATATTTCATCATGAGGGGAATCCTCATGTTCATATCTCTTTAGGCCACAACTTGCCAGGTGATTGCTCACAACCTTACTAGGGTCATGATTCTTGAACTCAATATCCACCAGCTTCATTTCTTCTAAATACGTAGCCTCAGCTTTGGCGTGGCCAAAATCTAACAAGGAATACACACCAATATGAATGGGGAAGGGTGGCCATAAATTTTTTGATACTCCCTTGAGCTCTTTTCTTATTCCGCCGAGCACATTTTGTCTGGCGATCTCATGACACAATAGCTTATCTGGAAAGAACAGAGGTAGAGCATATGGAGGAACAGAGGTGCTGAAAACCCTGATATACGAAAATTCCGCCTCTAGATACCAATCTCCCATGCTACTTAGGTTGGTCGCGATGCTATTTGAAATCCTGGGAGGCAGCTGGCCAAAGATGGTGACATGCAATGGCACCATTACCCAATTGAAGATCTCGTAGATGAATTCTTTGGCCTTATCCTCCCAAAGCTTCGAGTGGTAGACATGAATAGGCTCTGTATTAGATGGAGCCCAACTCCAGTTCATTAGTGGGAAGGTTTTCATGAAGGAGATGGCATCCATTATGTAAGAAGACATAAAGAACGAAGCTACTTTCTTACTCACCTTATGTGCTTGATATTCGGTAATTCGACTGGTTAGACTGTCGGACAACAGTTTGGCCCAGTCGAAGGAGAAACCCTCAGTGACTGTATGAATGAGTGGCACCCATGGGAGGAAAAAATGTGTAGTGTCTTCCTTCCCATACAACCTATAGGTCATCATCGCTATGTACTTGAATTGTGGCTCCAAGGAAGAGATTGAATAGATCCCATTAGTGTTAGCCTTGAATTTCATGGGGTGTGAGACCCAGTCTTTGATCAGATCAGATAAACTTTTTGCATACTTCTTGCACTCTTTCTTCTTGAAACCTTCTAGAAATTCGGCATTGTGAGTCAAGTTCGACGTGGGTGAAAATTTATACATTGCCCACAAATGTTTTGTCCTCAAAGTACAATCGTCACCTTCTTCTCGCTGATAATCGTCTTGGTCGGGATGTCCACATGGTCTAGTGCCCACCTGATCATATCACAATAGGAAAGAAGTTGGGGCCTCGCTGCGATTTTGTGCATCTCTGCTTGAGCGACGATTTTGTATTTGGTTGATAAATCATCCTTCTCATTGTCACTAGAATCATCCAAACAGTTTATTGACTCGGATTGCAGTATGTTGGAAACGTATGAGCATGTCTTGAAAAAATTAATACTTCGGGGTGAGGTATCAGAAACAACGTCTGAACCCTGACCTGAACTCTCAGCAGCTGACTTGGGAATTTTTCATGGAGCCATGATAGAGAAACCTGCAACTGGACCACCTGTCGAAAAAATTGAAAATCACAAACAACGGTTATCCTGGTAAAATGGCGCTGCACACAAATAGAAAGGAGAACTGAAATAATGAAGGAAAAACTCTCTATCTTGGTCATTTAAACCCCTGGTGTCCTTGTCAACAGAATGGTCAAATCGCTTAATAGAAATATTTAGAAGTATAAACGAGATACTACTATCTGTCACCTCACTGCAGTTAAAATAAATGCCATAAATGCTTGACGAGTCGTAACACAAAAAAACGCAAAAACATTTAAAACTTACTCCTAGATGGTGTGTGTTAAAGGTTGTTTAATGCGTTGATTAATCCAGTTTAGTTCCTTTAATTAAGTTCATTTTAGTCTTTAATCCCCTTTTTTCGACGTTCGCCGTATCAGAAGATTTCACTCCTAGCCTTTGAGCCCCCAAAACCCGAAATCGTGATGATGTGATTTAGTTGATTACTCGTGATCTAACTTAAGCTCTTAACTAACCCATGCTTAATTAATGAATATCGCGACTTCGCGACTCAGATCTACGAAGGTATTTCTTTTTGGGAGAGCAATCATCGAGTCACGAATCACGATAGTGCTTAACTAAGGTTTAAAGTGATTTACTATTGACACTAACCTGGGTAAACTTTTAAAACCGTTATCGCCATTTCACGTGTCAGGATACTAAGGATTCAGTGGGTAGCGTCACGAAATAAATGAATTCCTGAAACTAGGTTTTTGGGCTTAAGTATAACATCTCACTTATTTAGAAGAAGGCGGCTCCAACATAGGCTCCAACTAGGGATATCGCCTCCTCGCGGGATGAGAAGAACAGTAGACCGAGTGCCTACATGGATAAATGGAGTCATCAGTTTGATTATGAGAAACTGGTTGCGGAAGAGGATACGAAGAGAACCTTGAGGTTTCAAAATTAATTTTGGAAAGCTTTCAAAACCCGGAACACTTTCTAAGCTCAGCTGCAATCCACGGTAACTGTCCCTTCCTCGAAACTAAAATCGGGTCTGCTCAAGACGGTCCAAACCAATCTTAGGAACTTCAACAAGTCCTATAGGTTTTGGCTTGCATCAAAACAAAGTAAAATCCATGCTTTTAATCAGGAAGACCTGCAATGAACCTAATATGTAGATTCAGTTTTGAGAAAGTTTATTACCAGAGCATAGTATGATTTATGTATGACAACCTTACAGATATCTTAGACATTGCTTCATTACCAGCGATCCTGTTTAGTACCCCGATGATGTTATCTGGTCCCCTTTGTTGAATTTCCTTTCACCACTTCAAAAGGTAGTTATGCATTTAAATGATGAGACGAGGGAAATCATTTTATGAATTTCCTTTCATCATCTCTTTGGACTAGATGGGGGCAATCAATTATGAATTTCCTTTCCCATTTGTCTTATATTTTATTTTTGGAAAATGAAGTGGGGGAAATTAATTTGTATAAATTATACCAAGGGTGATATCTGTGTAACATTTGCAATAGAGGCCTGTCAACTTGCTTTGAGTGCTCTGGACCAACTTACTCTTAACCTTGACAACTCCCTAGTCCATAGGAAAAAGGGGGGAATTCATTTCCAGGGGTATTCTTTTGAGCAAGGCTTAATCATTTGAAAATTGTTAAAAGACCTAAGAGAGTTAGGATCCACCTACGCATGGCCTTGTTCAACAGGGGACCGAGGAGCTGTGAAGACCAACTCACTTCCGAAGATGTTTGCCAGTTTGCCAAATTGAAAAGGAATCTCTTTTCCTCTGTGGATGGTATGGGCAGGTGTCAGAGCTTAAGGAGAGAGGACCAAGGGTGAAAAATGGAAAGAGAGAAGGCTATGGACCTCAAAAAACTGGATGTTATCATGCAATCTAGACTCAGGTGAATACAGCCTACTTGTGAGACCACTATTGCATTTAATTGATATTCATTTGAAAACCCAGATACTTCGGAAATTCATCCCTTTGCCTTACCACTTCATTTTCTTCTTGAAAAAAAAATTCTTTGTCACCTGTTTCGGGTGGGTCAATTTCCAGATACCTGACCGTGCCTTTCTCCTTTCGCAATTTGGGCTATAATTCGGAGGTCTATATGAAACAACACGAAGAGTATCAGGTCTTCAAGATTTACAAGATTTTGGGTGTCAAAATTGATGTCTCTACTTCTAGAAAATCAACAACCTATTTTATTGGCGATGAAAGTGAACTTACCAAAAAGTTTATAAAAAAAGAAAAAGGGAAACACAAACCGGTATATACAATGGAGATTTGGGACTCATTTATTGCATATGGTGCTTTAAATAACACCCGTTGACAGGGGCGTTGAGAGTTTTACCATCCAAATTCTCTAACATAAATGAATTATTCCCTTCAGAAGTTGAGACTTTGAACTGTCCATACCGTATATGATCAAATTTACCATGTTTTGTCGAATCTTCCCTCCTAGCATCCCATTTCAAAACCAAATCGTCGGGGAGGAAATCCTTCTTTTTGGCTTTATGATCGAACAACGCTTTCATGTTGTCCTGGTATTTCTGCATCCTTGCGTCCACCTCGGTCCTGCGTTGTTGGACCTCAATCAGCTGATTTATTCTTCTTGTGATGTGGTTTGGCTCTTCTTTCTCATCTTGCCAGAGCTTCATTACTAGGAGGGCCAGATTTATAGGTAATACTGCATTAGTCTTGTATACCATTTGGAAAGGGGAAATAACAATGGATTTCTTCGTACCTATCCAATTTGCCCACAAAGCATACCTTAAGTGTACATACCAAGATCTTTTGTTTTCTCTCAGCACCTTCTTAATTATGGTAATTAAACTTTTATTTGATGATTCGGCTAACCCATTACCTTGAGTGTAGTATGCTGTGGAGTGGCCCAATATGATGTTATATTTTTGGTAAAAGCTAACCATTGCCATAGACTTGAATGCCTGGGCATTATCCGTTACCAGCTTTCGGGGACAACCAAATCTGGACAGTATGCTCTCTTCCAGGAAATCTATCACCACCGAATCGGTCACCTTCCTAGTCGGAATAGCCTCCACCCATCTAGTGAAATAATCCATGGCAGTGAGGATCCATTTGTGTTGAGCACTGGAATGTGGGTTGATTTCGCCTATAAAATCTAACCCCGATTGTTGAAAAGGAGCTTCGGTTTTGACAGGAACCAGAGGTAACATTGGGAGATTTTGTTTTCCTACAAACAACTGGCAAGGGTTACAGGTTCTGACTTTGACGTTGACATTTGAGAAAAGTTTAGGCCAATAATATCCTTCCCTCATGATTTTATAAGCAGTTTCCCTCCAGGCGTGATGCCCTCCGCACATTCCTTCGTGGAATTCGTTTATGACCCCTTCTATTTCTGATTCTACCAAACAAACTAGTAGGAAGCCTAAGGGGTCCTTCCAGTACAATTGACTTTCAGATATATAGTACTTCACCGCATGCAGTTTCAGTGTCCTGGCTTTAGCTGGAGGCAGATTTCTAGGGCATTTTAGGGTCAATAGGTAGGACACTATATCTTTATACCAATCTGAAAGGGAAAACTTCTCTTCGATTCTGGAGATAGCTATTTGGTCGTCAGGCTCATTTATGTCCCCTTTTCCTTTGTATCCTTGCAAGTTATTTATTCTGAGTGCTCTGAAATTTGATTCTGCCAAGAGATTAGCCAAACCTTGTTCTTTTACTAGTTTTGTCAGTTTTATCTCTAGGTTGAACTCTTGAATTTTAGTGAGCCACCGACCCCTTTTTCCATCACTGTCAGGATGAACCAATATATCCTTCATGAAACTGGTGGGAACGTATGTGATTACCTTGGAGTGAAGCACATAAGTTCTAAAAGCCTTCAAAGCCTTAACCATAGCATATGCTTGTTTCTCTATTATATCGTATCTCAGTTCAACATCTCTAAGACTTTTACTAAAAATGCTATTGGTTGCTCGAAACCCTCTTCATTCTTGTGGAGAAGTACTTCCACCACTGTGTGTTTGGAGGCGAACGAGAAAATCAAGAAATCCTTTAGGTAATCAGGGCTTGCCAGTACAAGCGCTTCATTGATAACTTTCTTGATGCGTGCAAATGACACTTTAGCCTCTGCCGTCCATTTCACTTCGTTGTTCTTCTTTAGCATACTTGTGATCAATTTAGCGATTTCAGCAAAGTTTGGGATAAATATTCTCAAAAAGTTTATTTTTCCTAAAAATGACTGAATCTCTTTTATATTTCTAGGAATATTTATGGTGTCTATAGCTTCCACCCTTTTAGGGTCGATTTTAATTCTGTCCAGAGACACAATGTAGCCCAAGAGTTTCCCTTCTTGCATCACAAAGTGAGACTTCTTGGGGTTTAAAGACAAACCAAATTTTTGACATTTTTCAAATGTTTTCTTTAGGTGTAACAGACAGTCTTCGTCAGATTTAGAGAAGACAGTCAGGTCATCGAGGTAGATAACCATGAATTTATCTCTTTCACCGATGAAGGTGATATCCATAGCGCGTTGGAAGGTAGCACCTACGTTGATCAGACCAAAAGACATTTTGTCATACATGAACCTACCCAAGGGATGGTGAAAGCTATTTTTTCTTTATCATGCTCATTGAGAGAAATTTGATTGTAACCGAAAAACCCATTGATCATTGACATCCTATTTGCGCTGACTACTTTTTCCAAAACATGATCCATTTTGGGTAGAGGATAGTTATCTTTGAGAGAGGACTTGTTTAGATTTCTAAAGTCAACACACAGTTTGATCTCCCCTCTTTTCTTCCTAACTGGGACTAAGTTCATCCCCCAGTCAGAGTACCTGAGAGGTACAATTATTTTTGCGTCTAACATCTTTTTCACTTCTCTTTCAACCACAGGCAGTAAAATGGGGTTGATTTGTCTGAGCTTTTGTCTGAAGGGTTTAACACTAGGTTTCAAAGGTATCTTGTGCTGGATCACAGAGGTATCATAGGTTCTGAGCTCATCGTAAGACCATGCAAAGGCATCTTTATACCACTCGAGTAAGTCCTTATACTTTCTTTTTATCTCAAGAGGAAGGTACTTTGATAGCTTCACTATCCTAGGCTCTTTGGTGGTGCCCACGTCATAGTCGTTGACCTCCTCCGGTTGGGGCTGGAAGGTGGACTTCAGAGGCATGTCATTTTGATCAAACAACCTTTCTAGAGGTATCAGGCCCTTAGGGATCTGGTTACTTTTTAACACTAGAAGGCGATGATTTGCAATTTTTTCTTGAAACTCCTAAGGCTCCTCCCCTTCCTTCATAATCCAAGTATGATTGTTTTGGTTTTCCTGGTCAATGTGGGTTTTGGAGAAATCGCCCACCATTTTCAAGAACTTTTCGATCTGTTCATCATATTTGAAGACCTGCCAGTGTTGTATGTTGTTTGGTATGGATGGTTTGTGTGTTACCTCTATGTGGTATTTTAATTTGAAAGCGGTAGGGGGTGCAAAAGTTGAAGCTTCTTTTGCCAGTGAATTGGCTTGTTGGTTTTCAGCTCGTCGGACGAAATGAACCTTTACCGATGAAAATAAATTTTCCATTAGATCCCAGGCACAATTTCTGTAGGACCTCAGTCTTGGGTACTTGACTTGATATTGTCGATTCACCTAATTCACAATTAGTTCAACATCTCCATAGACCTCCAAGTTCCTTATGTTCAGCTTCTTGGCAGCTTCCAAACCCAGGACTAGAGATTCATATTCGCAAACGTTGTTTGTGCAGTCTACGTCCCACTGTAGCCTGTAAGAGAAGGGAATGACGAATTCATTTTCAGGTGCTACAAAAATCACTCCCACACCTGCCCCTTCACACGACGAAGCAACATCAAAGAACATTTTCCAAATTCCAGTGTTGTACACATTTTTAGTTGTTTTTTCAGTTTTGATTTCATCAATGTCACTTTCTTATGTACAATTATCTTCAGTATTGTCAAAGGATAGAATACAATTTCCCAAGTCTTGATCGATGATGTAAACGGGGTAATTGTTAGGATTTTGTGGATCACTTACCATATATGCCAACCGTGTTTCCCTGTATAACCGTGTGAACTGTCCACCAAAAACAGGGATTGTGGCCTAGGTCATATCCAGCTGAAGGGATCCCCCGAGTTTGTCTCCCCAAGATATAGATAATAGTAAACCATACTTCAGGGGTATATCGGCGACAACTACGTCCATTAGGACATTTTTCACCGGAATCTGGGTGAGGGTGACTACTAAATCTTTGATCATGCCCATGCACTTAACTCTCCTTGAATCGAATGAGTAAAGATATCCATAGGGTTTGGTGATTTCGAGGCCTAGTCTATCCATAATAGATTTGGGCATTACGTTATGAGAGGCCCTAGAGTCCAGCATGCAATTGTGCAATAGCCGATCGTGCACTTTCAGGGTAATATAGAAAGGGGTGATGGTATCTCTGGCACCTTCAAAATGTGGCCCAAAAGTGATATTAGGCTTGTCATCTTCCAGATTTATTACGTCGGACTGACTCTCCAGATCTGAAAATTTTATCATCTTGCTTATTTGTTTTCGGTGCATAGGATTCTTCACCAACTCGACCAAAGGTATGGGTATCTTGATCTTTTTTATCTCGCTTTCTAGGCAGAAAACTCTCACAGTTTTATCTATTTCCTTGGCTAAAACCTCAGACTCCTTCCTATCCATTTTATTTAGTAGCACTGTTTTATTTTTAGTGTTTCTGGTTTCGGGTGTCTCCGTTTCAGCTGCCTTGTTTCTTCTTGCTTGGGATTCAGTCCCTTTTACGTTGGTATTCTACAAATCTACCCTTATGTTATTTCACATCTCGGTCTCTTTCTAGACGGGCTCGTATATTTCGCCCCTAGGCAAAATTTTATTGGGTTTCGCAGTCGACACAGGTTTGTTTCTGGGTCTCAGATTGTACTTGTGTTGTAGCTCGGCCATTATGGTGTAGGACATTCCTTGATAAGAGAAATCATTAGTGCCGTTTAGGTTATTGTTTTTGACTGATGATTGTTCTATGTTCAAGGACTTCTCATAATCTTCTTTGGTCAAGTGAGGTTGTACACAGTCATCACCTAAGTTTTTTATGTCTTCTTCCAAGTCTTCGAACTCTTGCATATAATTTCCCCCTATAAAATTTTCATTTTTCAGAGGTGCTTGGATCTTTTGGTCTTCATTTTTAATTTGTCTTGGTTGGAACTGAGGATTGGGATTTCTCCTGAATTCTCTCTTAACGAATTGATCATGTTTGGATTGATCTAGCTCCATTATCGAGATTTTGTTTGATAGTTCTTTTATTATCCTAGCCATGTCATCCATTTTGACATTTGAGGATCTTCCAGATCGAGAGGGACCTTCTTGTTCTCTGAGACGTCTAGTTTCCCTGTTTCCCGTCTCAATTTTATTTTTTAATTTACCCGAAGCCATCATGTTTGACTCAATTTCCACAGCGTCATCTTGCATTCGGGTTAGGTCAGCCCCTCTCTTTTCTCTTAATAGTAGAGCGAAATTGGGTTCAAAAGCTCCTGCGAAAGTTACTTTGGCAACGGGTTGAGATGGTTTAAATTCAATAGGGATCTTATTATACAACTTGTTAAACCTTTGTATAAATTCCATAACAATTTCAGATCCCTTTTTCTTTAAAGACCCGAACTCGGTCAAATAGTATAAATGATCCTTTCTTTCGCCCCATTGTTTGAGAAAGAGGTCTTCTAGCGCATCGTAGGATATGATTGAACCTGGGGGTAGGCTTCGAAACCAAGTTCTTACCTGTCCTTAGAAGGTTTGGACAAACAATTGAGAATACACGTCCTCATGCTCGAGACCTAGAATATTAGCGAATTGATCAAAAAAATTGATATGCTCAGCTGCAGTTAGATCCCCTTCTCCTGTGAACTTGGGTAATTTTTTCATATAGTTTTCAAGTAAATCATGGAGAGGTACGGGAAGGACCAAGGGGGCGTATCTAGCAGCTACTTTGGTGAAAACCCTGGGAGGCGGTTGCTGGACTTGACCTCCTATTCCCCCTGCTCCTCCTTCGGCGACAACCATGGATAACCTAGGAGTGGAAATCGTTGCATTATAAAGAGGGTTGGTGAAGATGTATAGCGACTCTTTGGCTTCCTTGGGGTGGAAAGGGGAAAAATTGGGAAACATTTTACTAGGGGAGGTGAAAGATGAGAAAGGAGAAGAAGGTATATGTGGACTCAGCTCCTCCGACTTGCAGGATATGTAAATGGGAGAACCCACCGGTGTCAAATCCATGTACATGGAAACTTATTCAAGGCCTTGAGTGACAGAGGGGTTTATATTGAGAGTTGATGGGATATCGATAGGGATGAGCTTTGAGGCAGGCATGTCGCTCTTCGTAGCATAAGAGGTAGTCACACAGGTCTCGGTTTTGATGGCATTGTCCAATATATTCCTGAGAGGAAGTTCTCACGAGGATGAAGGTTCGAAAGAGGTCTTATCTTTAGACTGATTATACTTGGGTTGATATGCAACCTCATTTTGTTTAAAAAGACCCCTTGGTCTTAGTATATTTTCAGGGTCAGAAACTGGCACTGTCTATTTGGCATCTGGGTTTTGTCTGGTGTTCTTCTAAAAGGATGCCAGCTTACTTAAGAGTAGTGTCGCCAAGTGAATGATGAAGGTTTATCCTTAAAAAGGTGTTCTCTCTTTGTTCACTATCGAAAAATGAAACTTGGAAATGTCATTTTCTCAGGGGAAAGTGACTATGATTCTCCGTCCCCGGCAACGGCGCCAGAAAGATGATGTTCCTGAGTCTAAACTTAAGTCTATAAAGTGTAGAGTCTAAGCATCTAAAAAGAGTGAACGAAAAAGGAGGGGAAGAAACAACTTCGGGGGATGAAGCTATCGTCGATATTTGAGTTATCTTTGTCTAGATTCCAAATATTCTTGAATGCTGATATCCGGCTCGATGGAGACCCATGAATGTTCAAGCTCTGTCCGGGTGGTGGCGGTCTTAAGTATGGTATCAAAAAGATTCAAAGTGATGCTGGTTTGATCCGATAGACCAGGTTTGATGTTGGGCTGTCTTACAACGAGTACAGTCATGGGAAAACATAGACTTTAATGAAGGTTGATGTTTTAAACTACTTATCTCAACTTTAGATTATATGGGGAAAATTCAGTGAATCCAATCGAAGGGTTTAACGAAATTGAAGGTCATTTTCCGTAACTGAGTTTAAAATCTTGAAACTGAGTGTGAAAACATAGAGCTGTCAACAATGTGGGGCATCAATTTCAGAGGAATCCCACGCCGTGGCAGAAGAAGAAAGGACATGAATACCTTGATGAAAGCATATAATGTAGAGATCTAAGTAATTCACAAGTCTTGTACCTACTAGTAGCTGATACAGAGGAAAAACTGTAAATAACTAGATACCTAAAACCTGATCACCACAGTAGAAGTTATACTAAATTGCAGCTAAAACATTCATCAAAGACGTATATGAAAAAAATGACATGAAGCATGAAATACAGAGGAAAAACAAATAACTCAATCTTGATGGAATATGGAGTCTTCAATTCACTTTGTATTAATCCTGGCTAAAAAGAACTTTCTCTATTACAATCTACCACTGGCCAAAATCCCATTCTATTACAATCTCTCCTTTATTTAAACAAATGTTGAACATCTAGAATTCCGATCATTCTGGAAACTTGTCAGTTACAAATGGAAAATTGGAGCGTTTCATCTCCTCATCTTTGTCTTCCCTTGTAAGGGCAGAGCACCTTCCTTTATCTACCCTTCTGGCTCTAGAAATAGAACAGGTTGACATCTGCCATTATTTAGCACCAGAAACTTGCCCCTTCGCCTGCTCAATGCAAATGACACATCTCTCCATCAACTGGGCTATCAACTTGGAAGGCTCTGCTTGGTTGCTTGCTTCAAAGGTGTGACAACTCTTCGCTAGCTGTGGTAACCTTTTCCCTACTTGTCAGCCCTCCATGATGATAAAGCATAATTTTAAACTTGGATGCACTAGCCATTTGTCCACTTGGACCATATCGACCTGTCTTATCTGGGATATCTTCGCTTGCTCTTTCTCCACATTTTCTTAGATGTCTAGCAAGTGTTTAGCCATATTGATTTTTCCCAGCATCCCAACACTTCTTTCCTTATCAAGGTCTAGCAAACTTTTACTTATCAAGGCGAATGTTTCCTCACAAGAATTCATCACTTCATTAGCTCTCCCCCTTCTTTCTGATATATTCTGCTCCTAGACCTTCGGGAATATATTCCCTCTAGTTTGTTCTGTGATGGATAATTTGGAGCTGTCAACCATCTCTATATTCGTCGTAGCTATAACAGTGTCTTGGAAAGCAACTCGAGCTACCCCAACCTTCTTTTCCCTCAAAGAAATACTTTCTAACCCTTGATCTATCGCCTGAAAGTGGTTCTGAATAGTTCCTACTTTTACAAGCAAGTCTTGTTGAGCCATTAATACCTTCTGTCACATTTCAACAGCTTGGGATCTGAACATTTTTATGTCTAAAACCTGATTCTTGGCAACATCCAACTTCGATTGTAATTCTATAATTTGTTGCCTCTGTTGTCTTACCTGCGTTTGGCTAATTTGCACCGACTGGAGCACCTACTCAAGGCCGTATCTAAGTTTCTCAATGTCCTGCAAATCGGCTATTCGGGCTTGCTCAAGGATTTTTCTCACCTCGTCCTTGGCATTTTCTTCAGCAGTAGCCACTTTAGCTTCCAATTTACTGATCAAGAGGTTCTTTCGTTTCAACTAGGCCTTCAAAGTTCCAACTGAGTATTGATTGGTTGTAGCATAAGCCCATAGTGTTCCTACTATCTCATTTGTGAAATCTTCCTCTTTCATGGCCTTCCCATCTGTCATGACTTTGAATTTTTTGGCCACTACTCCCTCTCTTTGATATAATTCTTTCCTCACCACACCCTTCCTTTTTTATCAAAGAAAAATTTGTTAGGAGGCAACTCCTCTACAGAAATGGGCGTCATTTCTTCATTGAAAATCCACCCCGCATTGGGATTACCCTTTGTGAACTGTAAGGGTGTTATAACAAAAATCGGACTACCAACTTCCTTGGATGGTTTTTTCGGGGCAACATCTGTGACCGGCTTGTTTGACATTAACGATAGTGAGTCGCCCGATCCTTGCGAGCGTATCCCTGCTTGACCTTGGACCTGTTTGCCTAGCGTACCCTTTTTGGGGTTTCCTTCATGTTTGTAGGGGACTTCGGTTCCTTGATCTGAGATTCCAGCCTCCCCTTTTCTCCCTTGGTTCTTCTCCCTGTTAGGACTCGAGTCCTTTGCACCTTTGGATTTCGTATTCTTTGTAACTGGAAGCTTTGGGGCTTCACCCTGTAAAATCTGGGGGAGACAACTCTGTCGGTGCTCCTGGAATTTCAAAAAATTGGCCACGTCTCCGGGTGGCAGGGCTTGAATTTGACATAGGAATTCAAAGAAGGACCTCATGCCCCAGAATATTTCATCATGAGGGGAATCCTCATGTTCATATCTCTTCAAGCCACAACTCATCAGGTGATTTCTCATAACCTTACTAGGGTCATGCTTCTTGAACTCAATATCCACCAGCTTCATTTCTTCTAAATCCATAGCCTCAGCTTTGGTGTGGCCAAAATCTAACAAGGAATACACACCAATATGAATGGGGAAGGGCGACCATACCTTTTTTGATACTCCTTTGAGCTCTTTTCTTATTCCACCAAGCACAATCTATCTGGTGATCTTATGACACAATAGCTTATCTAACAAGAATAGCAGTAGAGCATATGGAGGAACAGAGGTGTCGAAAACCCTAATATATGAAAATTTTGCCTCTAGATACCAATCTTCCATGCTACTTAGGTTGGTCGCGACGCTATTTGAAAGCCTGGGAGGCGGCTAGCCAAATATGGTGACATGCAATGGCACCATTACCCAGTTGAAGATCTTGTAGATGAATTCTTTGGGCTTATCCTCCCAAAGCTTCGAGTGGTAGACATGAATAGGCTCTATGCTCTATATTTGGTAATTCGAATGGTCAGACTGTCAGACAATAGTTTGGCCCAGTCGAAGGAGAAACCCTCAGCGACTGTATGAATGAGTAGCACCCATGGGAGGAAAAAATGGGTAGTGTCTTCCTTCCCATACAACCTGTAGGTCATCACCGCTATGTACTTGAACTATGGCTCAAAGGAAGAGATTGAATAGATCCCATTAGTGGCAGCCCTGAATTTCGCAGGGTGTGAGACCCAGTCTTTGATCAGATCGGATAAAAAAATTCCATACTGCTCGCACTCCTTCTTCTTGAAACCTTCTAGAAATTCAGCATTGTGAGTCAGGTTCGACATGGGTGACAATTTATACATTGCCCGCAAATGTTCTGGCCTGAAAGTACCAATCATCACCTTCTGTTCGTTGATAATCGTCCTGGTTGAGATGCCCACATGGTTCAACACCCACCTGATCATATCAAAATAGGGAAGAAGTTGGGGCCTCACCGTTATTTTGTGCATCTATGCTTGAGCGATGATTTTGTATTTGGTTGATAAATCATCCTTCTCGTTGTCGCTAGAATCATTCGAACATTTTATCGACTCAGATTGCAGAATGTTGGAAATGTATGACCATGTCTTGACAGAATTAATACTTCGAGGCAAGGTATCAGAATCAACGTTTGAACCCTGACCTGAACTCTCGACAGCTAACTTGGGCATTTTTCGTGGAGGCATGATAGATAAACCTGCAACTGGACCACCTATTGAAAAAATTGAAAATCACAAACAGTGGTTATCTTGGTAAAATGGTTCTGCGCGCAAATAGAAATGAGAACTGAAATAATGAAGGAAAAACTCTCTATCTTGGTCATTTAAACCCCTGGTGTCCTTGCCAACAGAATGGTCAAATCACTTAATAGAAAGATTTAGAAGTATAAACGAGATCCTATTATCTGTCACCTCATTGCAGTTCAAATAAATGCCATAAATGCTTGACGAGTCATAAAACGAAAAAAAGCAAAAACATTTAAAACTTACATAGATGGTGCATGTTAAAGGTTGTTTAATGCATTGATTAATCTATTTTAGTTCCTTTAATTAAGTGCGTTTTAGTCTTTAATCCCCTTTTTTTGGCGTTCGCCGTATCAGAAGATTTCACTCCTAGCCTTTGAGCCCCCAAAACCCGAAATCGCGATGATGCGATTTAGTTGATTATGTTAATGTTTATGCCATTATTATAGTTCTTTGCATTTCAATAGATAAGAGCATCATAAGAACAAGATCACTGAGAAATACACATCCACAAGAGACACAACATTTATCCTGGGAAACCCTCTAGGGGAAGAAAACCCAGCAAAACTTCCTTATCATAAATAGCTTATACAATGTTCAAGAGATAACTCAAACCAATACAGATAGTCCTCCTCAAGAGATGTGCCACCCTTCTTCTCCTCTCTCCAACTTGTAATTGCAGCTTACCTCATAAGAGAATGAGCAAGTGAGTGTGTGTTAGAAGTGAGGCGCTAGCCTCTTATTTATATCAACCTAGCACGTGTGAAAGGTCACCATTTGGCGGGGCCGACCTCTCACTCTAGGTGGGTAAACCCACCTTTAATTAATTCTGGGTCTTCCATTATAATTGTTGGGGCTGACTTCTTATTCTGCACTTTGTAATTGTCCGATGACCAATCCGTAAAAGGGGATTTGGTCCTTATACAATTACCGACATGATTAATCCTCAATGGGGATTAATCCAATAACAATAATAATAATAATGACATGA
>ML793753.1:160100-178644 GCA_009831015.1 Picea engelmannii
GCCATTATTTGATGTTGAGTCTCTGCGAGACTTCATAAGAAATCATGCCCAGAAGTCAAATCGATAGGGTAGGAACCACGCCGTAAACTGCATATTATATTCTATCCAGGTTAAGGCAATTTTGTTCGATAGGTTTTTTAATAATGCTTCAGTCTTGGTTGGGCATTTCATATTGAATTTTAATTGGGGTCCTCCATTTCCCAACTACTAGATGATTCTTACAACTATAAATTTCCCTCAGAAAGATTTTTGTATTTTCATTCGGCATAATCATATATAAATGGATGTTTGGGAATTATGTGTATCAAATAAATTTGTTATAGGGATATGATCTATAACATGCGCTGCTTTGGAATCTGTATTTAATTTTTGGTCATCCTTTTTGTTCAAATTCGTTAATGTCTATGTGTGTGTCAAAGGCCGTTCGAGCCTGGTAAACTCGGCAAGGATGTCACCTTTGTGTTTTCTTTTCTTTAATTAAACCTTCTCTCAGTCAATGATAGCTAGATTTGATGGTGTTATTGACCTGCAAATTTTAATTCAATGTTTTCATTTTCAAATAATGTATCTTGCCTTCTCTCGCTACACGAACCATGTATTTTGGAATTCAATGTTAATGTCGTTTGTCTATTTCTTTCCTGAAGAGTTTTTGATTTCATTGATTTGGTAATAAATGCTAATGATGGGACCCTGTGATTACGAGGGTACCCATCAAGAAGTCTTGGGCCCCTCTTCCCCTTCGGTCTGGGATGTTTTCTCGACCTAACACAACAAGGAATGGATACCAGTCTCCTCAATCACAAGTTAAGTGCGAATCTGCATAACCCTTCCTGTTACTAATGATTTTTATTTTAAGTTATACTCGTCTTATCTCTATTGAATAATATTAATTGCATTTGTGAAATATCATGCAGGGATTTCGGCCATGCGAAAGTTGTGGACACCGACCCTTACCACACGCATAAGAGGTACTCGGGTTCCATCTCGCCCCTCTCAAGGAGTGCCCTAGGTGGCTAAGGATTGATAAGATTTAACTTAAAATGCTATCACCGTGGGTGAAGATTCGTTTATTCAATGATAGTTGACTCTTTATCTATCTAACTTACTTTTACGGCAGAGTATAAGGGTCATACCTTAATATTGTATATCTGAAAGAATGATATATATCAAACATTACTATGTCATTATTCAAAATAAAAATATTGATTTAGATGGGAATACGAACAGACCCTTTTGAATAATAGACTTGTTCTTCAAATATTTCTGGAATGAATAGTAATGTGAACAATAATTCTATTTTGACCCCCTTCCAGTCTATTTTGGATCTTTATAAGGAAATTCGATTGATTTTGCATTTATTCCTGTGGCTTTACCTTTGAATTTTACTACAATAGATCTTAAGCATATAAAATGGAAAGGTTATGGATGTATACCCTTTAGTTATTTTTGTTTACTACTGTAACGTTTTATTCCAGAGTTGTAAAATGATCGTATGAACTGTTCGTTTTTCCTTTCCAAACTTTTTTTTTTTTTTATGTCTGGCGGAATCAGCAACTAGTTGGGCACATGCTCGTGTTACACGTGGCCGTTTTATCCAACTGCTACCACTATAACCTCCAGGTGTGCCCATGATGCCCCTTACGTGGCACACATTGTAAGTCGGGGGGAGTTGAAATCGAAACCTCATGGAACTTCATTTTCACGGCACTTGCCAATTGAGTTGCCCCCCCAGGGGCTTTCCTTTCCAAACTTTATTTAAGATTATCCAACTTATTTTTTTCACTTCAGAGTATCATTATCGTGACTATCTGAAACTATTTATTTTACATCAAAGCTCCAAATATGTGATTGTTGAACTATTTGTTTTCCTTGTAATTACCAGCGACTGATTGAAATCTATGCAATGGATAATTAAAATGGGTATGAGGCTATCAATGTAGTCAGATCTGCATATGTAATTTATAGATACATCTCTGTAATTATATCCATAGTGATTACTTTATATATGAGACCATTCTATTTGTACTTTATTTGCATAGTTTGTTCTACATAATTGTTAGAACAATTTTATATATTAGCTATATAGTATGTGTGTGTGTGTGTGTGTATATATATATATATATATATATATATATATATATATATAATTACCATTTCTATTGTAGGAAATCAATTCAAACGTCTGTACATATATACCTTCATAATTCGGTTCCATTCGTATTATGCACATAGATAGTTTACACAACAAAATACAATTATCTGGGGATTATCCTACAGTTTTATCTCATTACAACAGTAATCTAATCTACATAACTATTCTTCTGGAAGATTAACCAGATAGATTCTTTCAGCGAGTAAATCTAATGACAATATTATTCACTCAGCAATATAATCCAACATAAATAATCCATTCAGAACTAGTTTTAGAGGCATTATGTCAGTCCTTAAGTTCAATAATATTCAATCAGATTTTTGTCCATAGCAATACTTCTATTCATAATTTAAATAGATGCATCCTATCAATTATTAAACCATATAACATTCAGCCAGAGAAAAGAGTAGGATGGCATATCTGAACAGTTTCTGAATAACAAATGGAACAACCACGTTCCTCCCAACCTTAGAACCGAACAACCAAATCACTTGTCCCGTTCTCCCCCTAGCCTGACCATGAATCCGCTAAATCAGAACTTCTCCTCAGTAAGAGTCCTCCAGTTTCAACAACTTCTCCTTGCCTCACACTCATAAATAGTTTTCATAACAACAAGAGATAAATCTTTTCCCCAACATACTAGGCAACGTCCTACCTTCTCTCATATGCCATTTATGCAAAGTCATTTTTGCCTAGGTATTTTTCCCCCTTGGGAATTTTTGCATCTTTCAAAATCCCTGATTTTCCACTTGTAACAATCAGCCCTGAGGTAGTTCCAACAAGTTCTCCACTCATGGAGTCATGGTCAGTTGATTTTAACATGGTTGTTCCATTTGTCCTTCAGCAATAATTATAAAATATTTTGTTTCATACATGTGTCATAGTAAAGTAGTTAGTTGGGTCAAATGATATCTCTTCCCAACATTCATAATCATTAATTACAATTAACTAAATTCAAAATTCGAAATTGCCATAAATGGCAAAAAAAATTCCAGTTTGGAATTTACCAAAAAGTAGAAATAATTTCCTAAGAGATTTCAAACTTAAAAATAATTTATTTTTGGGGATGTTACAGTGTCCGGAGGAGGCCAATATCATTTCTTGGAGGTACCAGGAGGTTTTCACGAAAGCGTGACAGGATACATCCTCACTAGTTGAACAGAAGGGTCCCGCAAGGCCCTGCTTTTCGCCCAACTTCATCCTCTGAGGATCCCTGTAGACTGAAGTTTCTACCAGGAGGGTTTCAGAGGCATCCTCGCTAGTTGAATAACCTCATCCCATGAGGCACCATTAAACACACAGTCTCATCCCATGAGGACCTCTGCAAGGGGTTTGGTGATTGCAACAGTCCATTCTGGGTCAAATCTGTGAGAGCTACATTGGACTAGAGGGTTTTTTCCAAAATATATTGTTGTAGGGATAGGAGATCCTTGGAGAAGTTGGTGTTATTTCTTGGCATCATTCCAGGTTTCTTGTTTGAGTTTGTATTGTTTGTTGAATTTATTATAATAGCCATTAGGATTCTATTGTTATTGTATTTTCAGTCACCATTCATAATAAAGGATGTCAATATTGTCACCTCCATTATTTGTGTACTTGGATTAGTGATGTGTTTGACGAAATTTTATTTAATGTAATGCATGCAAATTGTTTGTGGAAATTCATATTTCATATTTTGCATGAAGTATATCTAAATACAAACTATTTAACAAAAGTACAACACCACCCACATCATAATTTGCACAACAAGACACTTAAATTCTTGCCTAGCATATTCGGGGATATTACAGTGGTATCAGAGTTGGAGATGTTGCAAGCCTGAGGGGATTTTACAAATGAAGAAAAATAAGGAACTCTTGACATAATTGTTATGATTTTCTAAAGAATATTAGGTGAATCGAACAAATTTTTTAGAGCATCTTGATTTGTTGAAGCCTCTTTTTGGGAAGAAGAAGAAGAGAAAAGGATTCAAATCCAAAGTAGTTGATGAAGAAAAGACCTCACTTGGTGAGGAAGGTTTGAAAGAAACTCGGGATGACTTTTTCGATGCGCATGATGAGGGTGTATTAGCATCCAAATACGATGAAGATTTGGTGCTGGGTGATCTTCCCTAGGATGCTAATCTAATTTCTAGGGAATCAAGCATGTGAGATGATGAAGAGGAAGTTGGGGAGATTGCACATGAGTTTCATATGGAGTTGAGTATGGCACAGTATTCATCACTATAGTCATATTTGGAATCAATGACACATGAGGGCATGAGTGGCTCTCATGATCTAAGGGAGGAGCCTCTTGTGACGATTCTGCATGAGGAGCATTCAGATTTGTAGGTGTTTGAGGAGAGGCTTGACACAAAGGGATTTGACCATGCGCCTATTTTGCATTATAGGGATCATGAACTATTCCTTTTGGATCAAATATTAGAGGAGGTAGTTGAGCCAAAAAAGGAATTATATTCACTAGTTGATTAGGGGATTGAGTATAGGATAGATGTGGATACATCACTCTGGGATCCAGGTACAGTTGATATTAGTGGAGTGATTGATGCAGTGGAACATATAGGATACATGGTGGTACATGATGATACAGGGGTGTGTCATGGTATACTTTAGTATACAACTATGTATGGTGGTGCACAATAGGTTTTTGGGATGATTCCCCTGGAGAGACCTCTAGATAGGGACTTCGAACTTATCATTGAATTTGGTTCACCTAGGAACAAAGAGTGGTTGGAAAAGATTCATGGACAGGTATATTCCTCGGATATTGATCTTCAGGTAGGATATCACCATACTACTTATGAGTGTCATTATCGGCACCAATAGTTCTTGGTCATGCCATTGGGGTTGACCAACATATTTGCCACCTTTCAGTAACACATGAACCTCATATTGACATCATAGCTACAGGGGTTTACGTTGGTGTTCATTGATGATCTCCTCATAGACATCAGGACATGGTAGGATCATTGGAGATAGTTAGGTGAGACATGGAGCATGATGGAGAGCATATTTAGGCATGGGACATAATACTCTCCAGAGATTGATTTTCAATCAGGTTATCATTCAGAAAATGATAGGGAGATTAGCATGATGAATGTTTTTACATTTTGGCCATGTGATCAATATGAAGGATGTACAAACACATCAGGAGGAGATCCCTGATACAATGTATTGATTCACGAGGATTTTAGTTGATTGGAAGTCCCACCTTTTTGTGGAATATTCCAAGGACAGATTTTCTTACGATTTTATGGATGGTCATATTCAGGATGACATGTAGAAAGTAGTGGAATATATCTTCTACTAAGGAGCTAGCATATACTTAGTACCTAATTCTACACTTAGGGAATAGATTATAAGGGTTATATCTTTCCCCCGTGGTAGGGCATCTTGGATACTTTCAAACTTACCAACAGATCGAAGAGAGAGTCTCATGGAAGGGAATTGACGATGATGTATGGAGACATGTGAGGGAGTGCATGACTTGTTAACAGGATGAGTTAGAGCATACTTATCCAACAATTTTATGGAATTCTACAATTGTCTCAAGACAGAGTTGGGAGAGTGTGTCAATATATTTCAGCACAAGTCTACCAAAGGTGCATGACATGGACTAAATTTCTAAGACTTCATCAGAGAATGAGACACCACAGGAAGAAACGTGTTTCTTTAGGGAGGTGTTTAGATTGCATAGGATGCCTGAGTACATTTACCATGATCGGAATAACATAGTTCTCAGGACATTTTGGCAAGGGCTATATAGATTAGTTGGCATAGAGTCGATCGGTGTGGCAAAGTTGGAATTGGTTGGTATGAGGCATAGAGGATTCCTAGATTGGATGTGGGTTCAAGGAACTCATATGATTCATTCGTGTCATTGTTTTGACATTATGAGGGGAGATGATGGGGCGCATATTATATGGAAGTATATATTTTATTTATCGATACCCAAGATCAGGTATGCTAGTGGTCTTGTAGACATTGATTCCACCAAGGCCCATCTACAGGATATGATTCATAGTAGTGGAGTCTGGTCTTCTAGGAATTACAACTTGGGGTTGAAGGAGTGGAGGCTATAGTATAGACATGAGGGTCATACAGTTATGATAAGAGTGGCACAAAATCCATGCAATTGTTCCTCAAGGAGATTCACTTGGGACTATAAGGTCCCCAACTAGGATAGGTAGGAACATTATTTTTTTTGTCCCAAAATTGTTATTTATTATTATGTGAATGTGCTAAGGAATTGTATAATGATGTTGTTAACTTCTTAAAAAAAAAAATTCTCAACTAGGAATATTGTCAAACATATTGCATGCATCCATTACATAGAAAATATAGGAGATAACTATGGCATATTATTATGGATGGAAACTCCCAAAATCAATATAATTATATATAATGGTTGTAATAACAGCTGCAAAATACTCCTAAGAACGCAAATCTAATGGCTTCCAGGAAGTTGCACAATCTACTACATAAAAAATAAAAGAAAACATGGAATGATGCCAATCTATGAAATCCATTGATCCAAGGCTCTCTAATCCCTACACTTCTCTTCTCCAATAATGTTTGCTCTGCAAGTGGCCCTCCAATCTCTCTTGAAACCATCACAAACCTGATCCAATGAACTATTACAATCCCTTATTTGTGGAGGTCCTCATGGGATGATTGTGTGATGTCTAGTGGGGCCTCGCGGGACAACCCATGCTCAACATGCAGGGGTTTCTCCTTCCATGGTTACGTGAAACCCTCTTGGTACCTATAGATCTAATGGTCGACCTCTGCTAGAAAAATATTGCAAATACCCTTCACAAGACGATATGACTCCAAACACTCTCCAAGATGAAACCAAACACCACAATGAACTAAAATGAGGACTTCAGATGAATCCTCCTCTTTGTCTATCTAGGGTGGATATTGCACCACTGAACTTAAACTGAGATAGAAGGGTTTTGTTAAACCCTAACGAAAAAATGGCTCTAAGAGCACTCCAAAATGAGAGATCTAATCATAATGCTAAAGATAGGGTTACCCCTCTATTTATCCTTCCTTTAGACCTTCTAGATCTTTCCCATTTTTTGACCAAATCAAGCCTTCACTTTATTTTCCCTCCAATTCCATTTAAATACAATTATTTATTTTATTTAATGTCAATTTTAGGATTTGTCATTCTTTTAACCTAGTGACACGAAAAAACCTCCTTGAATCATTTTTTCCTTATTGACTATAGCCTATGAGAGTTATATAGGATATTGAGTCATCCTCCATCATGATTAGTTGGAAGGGGAGATTGCAGGGACCATGGGACTACAGTGTTTGATATCTCGACAACCGATACAGACGAGATGAAATGTTTTCTCCTTCCATAGTTGACTCTTGAAATGCGTAGGATTGGGGGCTTTGAGGATTTGTCTTCCAAGGAGTTGAATGATTTTGCATAGCTTTTGATTGCAAGTATTATCAGGGGAATTCAAATAGATTCTTGTTTTATCACCCTACAAATCAGTGCTATGAGTAGAGGGTGCTTCATGGCATACAAGCCATTTTGGGACCCTTGTGACTTTATCACTTATAGGAAGGTCCAAGAGAGGTTCACATGGATGAACATTATGGAGGAGTGTATGACTCGTCAATAGTACAGGTCAGGGCACACTCGTCTAACATGATTGATGCAGTCCTTGCCGATTTATAAGAAAGAGTGGGATAGCTTGTGGACAGATTGCATCATAGGTTTACCGAGGGTATAGAGGACAGATAATATGATTGCAGTGATTTACCAGTTCGGGCACTTTTTGGTGATATCTTATGACTATGGGGCAGTGCAGGTGACAAATTTATCTAGTGGAGAGATGCCTAAAGTCCATGAGAAACCTAGAGTCATTGCTAGTGATCGAGACATACTTCCTTTTCTGACATTCGAGATTGAGTATGGAAGTATATTTGTAGATAATGAATTCACCTAGATGCCTATGAAGGATAATATTCATGGTAGTATATTAATCCCTTATAGGTATTTCAGGTGGAAGTACGAGGGGAGGAGGAGGAGAACTAGGCACGGTGGTTGGACAATTATGATCAGAGTGGAACATAATCAACATGTTGGTTCGCTTATGATATTAGCTTGGGACCCTAGAATTTCAGTAGTAGACGGTTCAATTGCTAACAAAGAGGTGAGATCCAAATGTTTCCTTGATGAGATTGGTTCCCTAAAAGAGCAGTTCATGGATGGGTTGATCGAGTTGTTGCATAATCGATCTTCTTTATTTGTTGGAATTTTTCAAGAGGCCTCTTACGTCACTACCTTACCAGACCACACCTTGAGCAGAGGATGCTTCACATATTATAGGGTGATTTGGGACCCTAGTATCATTTTCAGTTACAATATGGTTCAATTGATGGAGTGTCAGGTCATGATGACATTGCTTGAGGACAAGAAATCTTTGGGAAGGGAGGAATTTTCATGTTACCATTTTCGGGTTCCCTTGTTTCTACAATGAAAATTATTTTTGTGGCTTGTTAGTGAAGAAAAAGGGAGTCAAAAGGGGTCATTTAATGTCACTTAGGAAATGTTATGTTATTAAAGTGAGATTAAGGAAATAAAGTAACTTTAGATTAATAAGTTACTTAAACATTATTAAAGTGACTTTTAATGTTAAAGTGAAAGTAAAAGGGGAATAAGGGTCATAGTTGATTTAGTCAAAAGGGGGAAAGTTATAGAAGGCATGGAGAAAGTATAAAGGAAGGGTAACACTTTAGCTTCCTCATTATGATTTGATCTCTCATTTTGGAAGTGCTCTTGAAGCCATTGTTTCGTTAGGGTTTAGAGAAAACCTTCCATTGTTGGTTTGGTTTCAGTGGTACAATATCCACCCTAGTTAGACAAGAGGGAAATCCATCCAGGATTTCCATTGGAGCTTCAATTTGGGGTTTGTATTCGACTGGAGGTATATTGGCTTTGCGTAGGGGATTTGTGAAATTATCTGAAAGAGGTTGATCTCACTTCTTGTAGGTACCAGGAGGGTTTTGGGAAAGCGTGACAGGATGCATCCTCATTGTTTGAACATGAGGGTTCGGAGAGGCCTCGCTTATCACCCAACTTCATCTCGTGAGGATCCATACAGACTGAAGTTTCTACCAAGAGGGTTTTGGAGGAATCCTCGTTGGTTAAAAAACCTCGTCCCATGAGGCACCACTAGATGCACAGTATCATCCTATGAGGACCTTTGAAAGGGGTTTGGTGATTGTAGTAGTCCATTCTAGGACAGATCCATGAGAGGTACAATGGACTGAAGGGCCATTTGCAGAACAGATAGTGTTGAATCAAATCATTGTAGGGATAGGATATCCTTGGAGCAGTTGGCATCATTTCTTGGCATCATTCCATGTTTCTTGTTTGAGTTTGTAGTACTTGTTGAAGATTCTATATCATACATTAGTGTAACATCCCCAACCACCCAAGCCAGGCCATGCTACTCCAGATAACGCTCTGATACCAATTTGTAACATCCCCAGCCACCCAAATCGGGCTATGCTACTCCAGATAATGCTCTGATACCAATTTGTAACATCCCCAACCACCCAATCTAGGCCATGCTACTCCAAATAACGCTCTGATACCAATTTGTAACGTTACCAGCCACCAATAGGTTGGGTATCTTCACTGAGTAAACATATTTTGCAGAAATATTCACACATAAACTTAACAACAATAAATAGAGATAACATGAAAACATACATGCAGCGAAACACAAGCTAACATTACAAGAATCACAGACATGCACTAAAATACATCATTTAACCATTAAGTACAAAAAATATACTTATCTCTTAATTGAAGTACACCAACTTCATGCATACCTTCCACGAACCTCCCAGCCTTAGACCACGCTGCTCATCACTCTCAGTAGTGGTTCACCCCTGAGCTGGGACTAAAATCCACCGGGCAAGGGATTCCTAGGCTAAGAAAGGACAATAGGAAGTTGCACAGTACAACATGAAGGATTTCCTCCAAGGAGACACTTACGCCCACACCTAACAGACTCTCATTCCCCACATGCCTATCCCACCCCAAGAGTGTACACCTTCACTGTCACACAATCCATCGGCTACTACACTTCCCTTTACAGGGCTTCAACAATAGGTCGGATCACGAATTCCCAAAGCTCTGTAGCTGCCATTGGGTTCCCTCCAAGATAACCCACTTCCTCAACACACTCTCTCACCTTGAGAGAGTTTCTCACAGGCCTGACAACCTGCTTCTTCAATCCACGGGCTTGGTGATGGAAGTAACATAAACTGGACATGGGGAAATAATACTAACAGGACAATACGTAGGCAACCCCAATGTATGGGCTCAGTAAGATATCCGTTCAGGCTTGTTGCAGAGGTTCAGGTGGTTGGGGTATTTTGCTATGGAAGACTATGTCACTGCGTGACTACTCAGTCCAATGGTATGTGGGTGAAAATGGGCTAAGGGATGGTCAGCCTGGTCAGAGTGGTGAGAATCCTTCGAATGGTGCGTGGGTGAAAATGGTCCCCAGGAAGAAATATCCTGAGAGAGACAGAATGGTGAGTGCAAACCCCCATAATGGTGATATTTCCCACATAAATCTTCATGCATTTTGGGTGACACTTGGATCTCTAGGAGCATGTTCTCTCCCCAGTTGGAACTCATTCCTCTCCCTAAAGGAACTTAGGATAAATTAATATCCTCTTTTACAACTTTAGAATAATAATAATATATTATTCTATTAGCTCTTAAGCTAATCCCTTCTTTCCTAGACTCATAGCCTCCTCCCTTTCCCAACCCAGTGGATCTTAGTCCCCCATAACTCATTCTTCATGATCGATCTACACACAGTGATGTTGTTATATTAAAATATGAATATTTACATTTACAAAATAGGCTCATGGCCTTTAACGTCTAGGCTCTCCGGCCTAATAAGAACATAATATTCCTTTCTTATAACACTTGGCTCACCATCCTACAAAACATGTTACATTCATAATTACAATCGAGGCTTGGCCTTGGGATATTACAATCCCCTCCACTTATTTTTGCATTTTCCAGTGCAACTCATTTACACAACATCGGCAAGATTTTCAAAATTGTCAAAGCGATGCGGGTATTCTCCCCGCATAGCATCTTTGTGCTCCCATGTTACATCCTTAGGACCATACCAGGTCTACTATACTTTTACAAGCCCCATGGCTCGATTCCAAAGCTGCTTGCTTTTACAGTCCAGTATGTGCACTGGGTGCACCTGAAAAGTGTTTTCTTGCTCCACTTGAATCACATTCCGATCAATAACATGATTAGCATAAGGCATATATTTCTTAAGCAATGGCACATGAAATACATTATGTATAGACATATATGAAGGCAATGCAAGCATATAAGCTACTAGACCAATCCTCTCTAGGATTTCAAATGACCCACAATATCTAGTCCCAACTTGGAACAATTTCCCAGCTTCATGGAACTTTTGTTGGTTTTCACCTTCAAGAAAACATGATCACCCACTTTAAATTCCTTGTGAGTTGTGTTCTTGTCAACATAGATTTTCTGCCTCCCTTGGGAAGCCTTCAAATTCTGTTTATTCTTCAACATTTTCTCTTCCATTTCCTTGAGAAACTCTAGCCCGACCATTTCTCTATTAGCTGGATTGTCCCAACTTACTGGGGTGTTTCACTTTTTGCCATAAATTGATTCAAACAGGCTCATCTTTAGTGATGCTTGATACCCATTGTTGTAGGAAAATTCTACCATGTGTAGATAATATTCCCATTTAGATGGTTTTTCCATCACATACATCCTTAGCATATCCTCTATCACTTGGTTCACCCTTTTTGTTTTCCCATCAGAATTAGGATGATAGGTTGTGTTGAAGTTTAGCTTTGTTCCAAACCCTTTGAATAACCCCTTCCAAACATTTGAGGTAAACTTTGGGTCTCTGTCAGACACAATGGTCTTGGGTATTCCATGCAAGCATGCTACTTCCCTCTTATAAATATCAACAACATTAGTTACCTTGTGAGTAACCTTCATAGGAATGAAATGGGCAACTTTAGTAAGATTGTCCACTACCACCATGATTGCATCATGTTGCTAGCTTGTTCTGGGCAATCCTGTGATGAAATCCATTGTCACCACTTCCCCTTCCAATGAGGAATGGGTAATGGCTGCAGTAACCCAGCTGGATGTCTATGCTCAGCCTTGACCCTTTGACACTCCAAGCATTTATCTATGTATTCAACAATATCTCTCTTCATGCCTGGCCAATAATATTGGCTCTTGACTGCTGAAACTATTTTCTGATATCATGGGTGTCCCGCATAAGGTAGATTGTGAATTTATTTTAAAATTTCACCCCTCAATTTAGGAGAATTGGGTACAAAAAATCTGTTTCTATACAAGAGAATTCCATCAATTCCCAATCCATAATCTTCATCTTTCTGTTGCATTTTACCTTGCTGTAATTTTGTTACCAATTCCATGTACCGCAAATCAACTTTTGCAGTCTCATAAATTATGCCTTTAAGATCCATCTGATTTATGTTAATGGTTGTAACATGCAGTTCATGCATGCTCTTGCTGAGTGCATCAACCACCTTGTTCGCCTTTCCTTTGATGTGCATGATATCAAATTCATACTCACAGAGGAATTCCAACCATCTATTATGCCTAGCATTCAAAGTAGGTTGATCAAACAAATACTTTAGATCATTATGGTTTGTCCTCAACTCAAACCTATTTCCCAAGAGGTAGTGCCTCCACTTATTCAAAGCGTGCACTATGGCTTCCAACTCCAAATCATGAGTGGCACATTGCCTTTCATGATCTTTCAATTTTCTAGATTCGAAACATATCACAAATCCGTTCTCACCAAAGACTCCTCCAAGTCCTTCTTTGCACACATCTGTGCAAACCACAAAATCTTTATTCGGATCAACAATCCACATAATTGGATCACTAGTTAACAACTGTTTTTATTGCTAGAAGCTCATTTCACATTTTGTTTTCCATTGAAACTTCTTCCCCTTCCTTTGCAAGGAAGTGATGGGATGAGCTATTCTCGAAAACCCTGCAATGAACCTTCTGTAGTAGCCTACTCAACCCATGAAGGATCTGACTTCTGCCACATTCTTAGGTGTTTTCCACCCTTTAATGGCCTCAATCTTTTCAGGTTCTACCGCTATTCCCTCTTCGGATATTATATGTCCCAAATAGTGGATTCGATTTTGGAAAAATGAGCACTTGCTCAACTTATCAAATCATTGGTGCTCTCTTAGCACCTGTAATACCATCCTCAAGTGTTTCTCATTCTCTTCCTCTGCCTTGGAATATACAAGGATTTCATCCAAAAAGACAATGACAAAATTTTCTAAATATTCTCGGAAAACACCATTCATTAAGCACATGAAAACAATTGGTGCATTTGATAACCCAAATGGCACCACTGTGAACTCATAATGACCATACATTTTCCTAAAGGTGGTCTTGTTGATGTATTCATCTTGAATCCTTACCCGAGATCTATCTTTGAGAATATCCTTGCATCCTTCAATTGATCGAAGAGATCATCCATCCTTGGTAGAGGATACTTTCTCTTTATAGTTACTTTATTTAACTGCCTAGAGTCAATGCACAATCTCAGGGTCCCATCTTTCTTCTTTACAAATAACACTAAGGCACTCCAAGGTGACACACTTGGGTGTATTTACCCCTTCTTTAAAAGTTCTTCAAGTTGCATTTGTATTTCTTTCAGTTCTGGTGAGCTCATCTGGTAAGGAGCCTTTGATATTGGAGCTACCCCAGGCATCAAATTTATAGAGAAATCAATATCTCTCTTTGGAGGTGGCCATAGTATCTCTTTGGACATGTCTTCAAAATATTTCAAGAATGCATGATCCCCCAATTTTGGCACCTTATCCTTAGGTGCTTCATCCATATGTGCTGCAAATATTTGGCAACCCTTCCTATAACACTTCTTTAGCTCTATTGTTGAGGTTTCCCGAACAATAACTGCCCTAGGAATTACTTGGACTGCTTTCTGATTTCCTTCTTCATCCAATCAAGTGAATGCCTTGTTATGATAGTTTAATATGACATGGTGTTTTCCAACCAATCCATACCAATTAGGAAATCATATGATCCAAGGGGAAAGATTCTCAAATATGCCTTGGTACTCAGCCCATTCATTCCCACTTGACATGATTTAACCAACTCAACAACCTTTCTCTTGGCTCTTGTAGCCAGCTGCAACAACCAAGATTTCCCATGTTTGCTTCTTAGTAATTGAAATCTTTCCACCACCTTAGGATCTATATAGCTATGACTAGCCCTTGAATCAATTAAAATAGTAAAGGCATGTTTATTGATCATACCTTCAAATTCAATCATGTGTGATTGAAACCCAAATTTTATGTTGTCTAGGGCTTCATATATCCTAGGTACTCTTCTACCCATGTCCTCCATGTCGGATTACTGAGAGGGGGGGTGAATCAGTAATAGCGTAATTATAATCATTTTTCTCCAAATAATCCAAGTGTTATATCAATGTAGAATTATTATCCAATAATAAGCAATAAAAAATGAACAATCACATACATACACAATACACCAATGTTTTACGTGGAAACCCAAATCAAGTGAAAACCACGAAATTCTTTTTATTATATGTCTTGAAGAATTACATTCATTGGAAGCACCAACTTCCTTTGTTTTCCAGATGCAACTGGAAGGAGGCTCCAACCCCCTAGTTTCTTAGGCTCCAACCTGAGGGAATATCCAACTCCTCAATTCTCTGGCTACAACCAGAAGGAGGCTACAACCCCCTAAGTTATACGGCTACAACCACCTGTCCTTGCCTCGTCCAACCACCCTAAAGTAAAAGTAGAATTATGGAATGACTATCACACTATCACTATGAGATATACTGTTGTAAACATGTACCAATAAACCTGAACCATGCATCAACCTGTACCTCAACCTGTACCATAAACATGTGCATCAACCATGCACTAACCCGTACCAAACAATCTATAATCAACCTATACCATAAACAAGTGCATCAACCATGCACCAACCTGTACCCAACAATCTGTAACCAACTTGTACCATAAACAAGTGAAACCAACCATGTACCAAGTATGTACCAATCATGTGTCAAGTAATCATCAACTATGAATAATCAATATGTACCAACATCATCAACTATACACCTCATTTATGTGCCAACTCATCAACTACTTGTCTCAAGCATGTACCCAACTTGTACCTCAACTAAAATCCCTCATCAATTTCATCATCCAAATATGATTTGTAACTTTGTAATAGGCCTAGTGTATATGATCACATACCTGCAAACCTTCCTTAACTTTAACAACAAGAGACTAGCATTTTCATCAAACGTTTCTTTAGTCTCACAAGACTAGTTTTGGATTAGTCAACAACCCTAACTTGAAATAATCATAACTTTGTACCTGTAATGAATAAATATTTGAAACTTATATACAACGTTATTCAGTGTGTTTTATGTGATTCCTCCAATTTTCACTACTTTGAACCTATCAGAAAATGAGTTATGGAAAAAATGGCACACCTTGTTCAATTCTAGCTTATTCTAGAGAGTGACCTTGTAGAGCGTGCCCCACACAGAATAATTGTTGAATTGATATAAAACTATTACAAAACATACTAAAGACTCTACTCTAACCAACACATTTTTTCTTACTGAATTTGGATCTGTTATGAAGAAGTTATGACGTTTTTACCCGAAACACCTGTTTTTGACTAGTTTCAGGACTAGCCACAAACCCTATTTTCCACGGAGTGTTAATCCAAAAAAACAATGACCCACAAGCTGAATTTTTTACCACAGATACTTGAATATGTTTCCTCAATGTAATAGAAATTTCACAGTCTGAATCATTCTAGAAAAAGAGTTATTGCAAAAATGGTGAGATGACCTGAAAAAACATACCTTAGAAAGCATCATCAAAAGAATTTATCCTTCATCGAATTCCGACCTTCTTTTCTTCACTTTCCTCAGAAATTCGGCTTAGATATCCTTTGGTTATCTAATACACCTATAGGTATTCAATATTCTCAAGTGTGATTCAAATGAGAGAGTCTTTCCTCTTATTTATACTCTCCAAGTAGCTTCCTTAAAATGTCTTCTAGGTCACTTTGCCCACTTTCCTTATTTTAGGGTTATCCCACTTCTAATTTCTCCATTAAATTTATTATTTAAATAATTTATTTTTGTATTCACTTTGAATTATAGTACACTTATCACTTCACTTTATTATTTACCTTCTAAAATCTCTTAAACCACTTTGACTACTTTGACCTTTTGGGGCTTCAAACCAACATATGAGGGTCCTCCAACTTCGTAAGGCCATAACTCTCAAACCGTGAGGATTTATGTGACGTTCCACATACCACCCAAAATGGAATGAAATGTAATATCCATATAGAATAGTATTATCTACAAATATATTAAAACTCATACCATTATCCATCAAACAAACTTGGGTCCATTACCCAAACCTGGGTTCTCCAACTTCACATGGCCATAACTCTCTAACTGTGAGGAGTTATGTGACATTCCACATACCACCAGAAATGGCGTGACAAGAAGTATGCATCTAGGATAGTTTCTCTGGAAAATTCACTGACCTTCATCTCAATATTCCACCATTAAGCATGGGTTCTCTCACTCCGCAAAGCGTCTTCCTGTGAGGGCTTTCACCATAAGGGGACCACTTTGGAGTTCATCCATACTTACTTCTTATCAACCATGACAAGACAATAATGAGTCATCTTTACATTAAAAAAACTTGGGTTCATTACCCAAACCTCTGTTCTATAGGGCTTTCTTCAAGGGTTGACATCAATGACAACCAACCTTAATCAACAATCTCCACCTTTGGGATTGATGGAAACACTCTAATGCAAAACTGAAATCATATCACTCATTCTCCCCCTGGAACCATGCCTCTATCCTCTGCATCTAATAAATCTCTCCCCCTTTTTCATCAATGGAAAAGGTATATTTCCATCCGGGTTGCTCCCCCTAACTGAATTGTCCTCTTATGGTGCTTCCTCGTGTAAAACTCACATAAGTAGAATGTTGCTCCACTGGTGCTTCGTCGATCATCAACACAACCTGCCCAATCTGCATATGTGTAGGCAATAAGTGATAGATCTTTTCCTTTTGGATACCATAATCCAAACACTTCTGTTCCTTTGAGATATCTAAAAATCCTCTTTACTGCTAATACATGTGATTCCTTTGGTGTTGCTTGAAATCATGCCACCTGTCCAACTACCTACATTACATCTGGTCTGGATGTTATCACATATAGTAGGCTACCAATCATTCTCTGATCTGTAGACTTCGAATCATCATCTTTGCTCAACTTGAAACTGGTTTGCATGGGAGTGATAATTGGTTTGCAATCTTCCATTCTGAACCTCTTTAGCATTTCTCTGATATACTTGGTTTGAGAAATAAAAATTCCTTGGTTTCTTTGATATATCTGAAGTCCTAGAAAGAAAGATAGCTCTCCAAGTAGCGACATTTCAAATTCATTCTACATATCTTTTGCAAATTTCTAGCTTAACCTGTCATCATTAGTACCAAAAATAATATCATCAACATAAACTTAAACTAATAAAATATTACCTTGACTTACCTTTATGTAGAGGTTGTTGTGTGCACTTCCTTTTCTGAACCCTGCCTATTGTAGATACTTATCCAGTCTAGAGTACCATGCTCTAGGAGCCTGTTTTAAACCATACAAGGCCTTCTTTAATTTACACACATAATCTGCGTTCTCTGACAGTTTAAATCCTTCTTGTTATTCAATGTAGATTTCTTCTTCAAGTTCCCCATTCAGAAAAGTTTATTTTACATCCATCTGATACACTTTAATATTTTTGGAGCCTGCATAAGCTAAAATCAGATGGATTGCTTCCATTCTGGAAACTAGGGAAATTGTCTCTTCAAAGTCGATTCCTTCAATCTGTGCATATCCTTTACATACCAATCTAGCTTTGTTCCTTATAGCTTGTTCATCTTCATTCAATTTATTCCTGAAGACCCACTTTGTGTCGATTGTTGGAAGATTGGTTGTTGTCATTGATGTCAACCCTAGTCATGGGTTTTGGACCGCAAGATTGATGAAGGTATTTGGACATGAAGGAAAAGGCACATCCAGATACAACACCCATGGATTAATAGTATACATCATGGTGTTTCCGGTGGTATGTGGCACGTCATGTGGATCCTCATGGTTGAGGAGAAATGAATTTTTGAAGATGACAAAGTGAATTGTACATGTAGGCCCTAAAGATAATTAAAGAAAAGAATTACAAAAT
>ML793753.1:187555-210482 GCA_009831015.1 Picea engelmannii
TTAACAACAAGAGACTAGCATTTTCATCAAACGTTTCTTTAGTCTCACAAGACTAGTTTTGGATTAGTCAACAACCCTAACTTGAAATAATCATAACTTTGTACCTGTAATGAATAAAGATCTGAAACTGATACACAATGTTCGTCAGTGTGTTTTATGAAATTCCTCCAGTTTTCACTACTTCGAACATCTCAGAAAAGGATTTATGGAAAAAATAGCACACCTTGCTCAATTCTAGATTATTCTAGAGAGAGACCTTGTAGAGCATGCCTCGCACATAATAATTATTGAATTGATCTGAAACTGTTAAACATCATACTAAATACTGTACTCTAACCAACACATTTTTTCTTACTGAATGTGGATATGTTATGAATACGTTATGACATTTTCACCCCAAACACCTGTTTTTGACTAGTTTCAGGACTAGCCACAAACCCTATTTTCCACGGAGTGTAACTCAAAAAATACAACAAAACACAAGCTAAATTTGTTAAAACAGATACTTGGATATGTTTCCTCAATGGCATAGCAATATCAAGGTATGAATCATTCTAGAAAAAACATTATTGTGAAAATGGTGAGATGACGTGAAAAAAACATACCTTAGAAAGCATCATCAAAACAATTTATCCTTCCTTGAATTCCGGCCTTCTTTTCTTAACTTTCCTCAGAAATTCGGCTTAGATATCCTTTGGTTACCTCAGACACCTATATGTATTCAATATGTTCAAGTGTGATTCAAATGAGAGAGCCTTACCTCTTATTTATACTCTCCAAGTAGCTTCCTTAAAAACATCTTCTAGGTCACTTTGCCCACTTTCCTTATTTTAGGGTTAACCCACTTCTAATTTCTCCATTAAATTTTTTATTTAAATAATTTATTTTTGTATTCACTTTGAATTATAGTACACTCATCACTTCAATTTATTATTTACCTTCTAAAATCTCTTAAACCACTTTGACTACTTTGACATTTTGGGGCTTCAAGCCAACATATGAGGGTCCCCCAACTTTGTAAGGCCATAAATCTCTAACCGTGAGGATTTATGTGACGTTCCACGTACCACTGGAAATGGAATGACATGTATTATTCATATAGAATGGTATTATCTGAAAATATATCAAAACTCATACCGTTATCCATCAAAAAAACTTGGGTCCATTACCCAAACCTGGGTTCTCCAACTTCACATGGCCATAACTCTCTAACCGTGAGGAGTTGTGTGACGTTCCACATACCACTGGAAATGGCGTGACAAGCACTATGAATCTAGGATAGTTTCACTGAAAACTCCACTTTTCTTCATCTCATTATTCCACCATTAAGCATGGGTTCTCTCACTCTGCAAAGCGTCTTCCCGTGAGGGCTTTGACCATAAGGGGACCACTTTGGAGTTAATCCATATTTACTTCTTATCAACCATGAAAATAAAATAATGAGTCATATTTACATTAAACAAAATTGGGTTCATTACCCAAGCCTCTGTTCTACGGGGCTTTCTTGAAGGGTTGAAATCAATGACAACCAACCTTAATCAACACTCAAATGTTTCTGCTTGTTGTACATTGTGGACAAATCTTACCTTGTCACTTTTGTGAGGAAAATATCTATACTTGTGGTCTCCTTTACAGCCCCAACATTTCATAGGTGTATGCCTTGTCCTTTTCCCACCTACTTCATCCATCTTGGGCTCCCTCAAAACTGGTTGTCCTTAAGGACTATTTCTGAAAAATGGTGGCTTATTCCCCTTCTGCCTCTTATCCTTCTTAAACTTCTTCTGTGAATCTTTGGAAAGTAGGATTTCCCCTATGCTGATCATATAAACATTTTTCCTTCCTTATGGTTTCTTCCATAGTTTTAGGATCATCATACTGGATTTTGTCACTGATAAAAGATGGCATCCCACTCAGATATATTTGGATCTTGACTGTCTCATCCTTAATGAAAGGGACATACTTCAACATCTCTAGAAATATCCTTTCATATTCATTTATAGTCATGCTTCCCAATTTAAGTGTAAAGAACTCTTTCATCTTCTTGTCATAGTATCTCTTGGTTAAGTATTTCCTTTCAAAATGTTTCTTGAATTCCTTCCATGTAACATCCTTACCTATGATGTGTTTCACTTGCACAAGCTGATCCCACCACAAGGATTCCTTTTCTTTCATCTGATAGATTGTGATTCTTCCTTATACATGAGAGAAATGCAATTGGAAATATTTCCTCGCGCCTAGTATCCATGTCTCGGCCTCTTCATCTTTCTGGTGCTCTCCATCAAAAGTAGGATGTTTGATCTTATTCATTTCACCCTTCAGTTCATCCACTTCAGATCTCCTATGATTTCTAGTAGGAGATGGACTTGAACTGTTGTGTGGCCTTCTTTTGGAATGCCTTCGGGAGTGCTGGTGATGTCTGTTACCACTTCCTTCTCTCCTTTTCACATCAGGGGACCTATGGCTCCCTGATTTGTTGGATCCACTTTCCTTATCCAATTTATTTCAATTCTTTCCAGGCTCCGCATCAACTTCATATTGAAGTCTCCCTATTTCTCTTTGGCTCTCATAAGCCTTTTTTTATCTGCCCGGTGAATTTGGACATATTTTTTCAACTTTTTAATGATTTTCATCATGCTCACGTATTTATATATTTCTTCTCCATGCCCATTGGATTTTTTCCCTCAACTCCCAAATGGACATAAATTCCTCTAACTTCATCCTCTGAACTGTAAGTGTCCTGTGCCTCCTCCATTTCTCTTCACTATGTAACAATTCGGTCCGGTTATGACAATTGCTAAGTCTGCAAAATATGCAGTCAAACGAATTTTTGTCAGGCTATTAGTCTTTAATAATTTTCCAGAATAACATAAACCAATCTGATTCAGCAAAAGAATATCAGACTCCATTTTATGCGGGTCTTGGTCGATCAAGAATCCCCACAGCTCTAACTCCAAGCCCTATTCTTATCTACAATCATTTTCAGGTTACTAGCCCCTTTTTCTTCATCCTTTAATTTGCATGTGCCCATGGCTGTGACCAAGTGTTTGGGCGCTTATCTGGAGATTGAAGCTCCAGGATTCAAAGCTTCGGAGGTTTCCCTTTTTGGCACAACACAAAACTCACATAACATTGAACTCGTGAACTTGCGAAGGATGGTGGATCTACGGCCCACATTCCTTATTCAGGTCTATGGTGGATAGGAGTTCTAGGGCTCCGGGCTTCGGCGGTTTCCAAATCACATCATAACAATTCTCCCAGAGTGTCGCAATGGGGAACTCACGAAGTGGGGTGGATCAACGGTCCTCGGCTCCCCAACATCTAATGAATGATATTTACTACAAAACTCCTGGCTTTAGGAGTTCCAGACAGTCTATACTCTCAGTCCTTCCAAAGTGCCAAGTCTCCAGACTGTTGCAGTTGTTGCAAAGTACAAATTCACATGACACCTAACATGCCTAGGGGAGATCCACGTCACCTAGGTGACATCATCATTCCATGTCACATCCATTGCTTCGAAACTTCCTGGCTTCGGGACTTCAGAGCTTCAAGGATTTCTTCCTCCCATTCCATCATGAACCATTTCTTCTAGAGTGTCAAGTATCTGGACCTTGGGATCTGAAGCCACGTGTCCCATGTGACCAATGGTTGGGATTAACTCCGGCCTTTAGGCCTTCAGAAGTTCTCTACCCAACGCTAACTTTAACACCTTTCCTCCGGAGTACCAAGTCTCTGGACTTCATGATCTAGTGCCACACATCTACTGGGTCAATTTATCGTGGGCCCAGTCTAGTTAAATTCTTCGCCAAGGTTTTAACTACTTTATGTATTCATCAGAGGCCCCACTACCCATACTCGAGAGGAGTGCCATGTGGCAAAATACTAGATGCGGACATGTGGCCCAATCATACGGGTGACACGTGTCACGTTCTATCTAGCATTTTTGTCTTCCAAAGGTTCTTAACTCACCAAAACATGGCACACATCCCATGCATCCTCGTCATCCCTAGTGACATTAGCAAGCCACGTCACTTTGGGACTTCGGGCTTTGAAGGATTTTACACTTACACACTCCAATTCTACCGAATGTCGAACTCTCGAACTTTCATACCTTCCTGGATCCACATAGTACAATTGTCAACAACTAAGGTGGTGGCACATGGCATGTCTAGGAGAGTCCCATATCACTACTGGTGATGTCATCATGCCACACCACTTATGTTCTTTGGCTTCGGGACTTCAGGCTTCAATCCCTTTTGCTCTATAACACATAAACTTCACCGAAGTTGCAAAGTCCTGAAGGACTTGCAGGTTAACTCTCATGCACCTTTCTCCAGACATAACAGTTGTGAAGGATCCTCCTTCTCCCGAACAGATCCTACGGTCCAAATTATAAAATTCTTGGCCCAATACCATGATTGTGGTGGTATCCTTCCTCTGTAGGTTTTTTTGAACCGCTATCCTTTCTAAGCTTTTGAACACAATCCAAGTGTTCACATGGTGCCTTCCTGACACTTAGAAATGCTCTGAAATTTGAATTTGTCCCTCTAGACAACAATTCACTATGAAACCTTCGCTTCAACTTTCACTAACATGGCCCATCCATTCTTAGTATTGAAACCTTGGCTCTAATACCAATTTGTAATATCCCCGACCACCCAAGCTGAGCCATGCTACTCCACATAATTCTCTGATACCAATTTGTAACATCCATGACCACCCAAGTCGGGCCATGCTACTCTAGATAACGCTCTAATACCAATTTGTAACATCCTCGACCACCCAAGTTGGGCCATGCTACTACAGATAACGCGTTGATACCAAATTGTAATGTTCCCAACCACCAACAGGTTGGGCATCGTCACCGAGTAAACATCTTTTGCAGAAATATTCACACATAAAATTAACAACAATAAATAGAGATAACATGAAAACATGCATGCAACGAAACACAAGATAACATTACAAGAATCACAAACATGCACTAAAATACATCATTTAACCATTAAGTACAGAAAATATACTTATCTCTTAATTGAAGTACACCAACTGTGTCCAAACCTTCCACGAACCTCCCAACCTTAGACCACATTGCTCATCACTATTAGTAGTGGGTCACCCCCGAGATGGGACTAAAATCCATTGGGCAAGGGATTCCTAGGCTAGGTAGGGACAACAGGAAGTTGCACAGTACAACAGGAAGGATTTCCTCCAAGGAGCCACTTACTCCCACACCTCACAGACTCTCATTCCCCACATGCTTGTCCCACCCCAGGAGTGTACACCTTCACTGTCACACAGTCCATTGGCTGCTACACCTCCCTTTCCAGGGCTTTAGCAACAAGCTGGATTAGGAATTCTTAGAGCTTTGTGGCTGCCACTAGGTTCCCTCCAGGAGAAATCACTTCCTCAACACACACTCTCACCTGGAGAGAGTTGTTCACGGGCCTAAAAACCTACTTCTTCAATCCATAGGCCTGGTGATGGTAGCAACAGAAACTGGACGTGGGGAAACAGTACTAACAAGACAATATGCAGGTAACCCCAGGGTACAAGTTCAGTAAGATATTCATTCAGGCTTGTTGCAAAGTTTCAGGTGGTTAAGGTATTCGACAATGGCGGACTGGCTCACTGCGTGACTGCTCAGTGCATGGGTGTGTGGGTGAAAATGGACTAACGGATGGCCAGCTTGGTCAGAATGGAGAATCCTCTGAATGGTGCATGGGTGAAAACGGTCCCTAGGCAGAATCTTGAGAGAGACAGAATGGTGAGTGCGAACCCCCACAACAATGACAATTTCCACATAAATCTGCATGTGTTTTGGGTGATACTTGGCTCTCCAGGAGCACGTTCTCCACCCACTTGGAACTCGTTTTTCTCACTAAAGTAACTTAGGATAAACTAATATCCTCTTTTACAACTTTTAGAATAATAATAATATATTATTCGATTAGCTCTTAAGCTTAGCCCTTCTTTCCTAGACTCACAGCCTCCTCCCTTGCCCAACCCAATGGAGCTTAGTCCCCCAAAACTCATTCTTCATGGTCGGCCTACACCCAATGATGTTTTTATATTAAAATATGAATATTTACATGTACAAAACAGGCTCCTGGCCTTTAATGTCTAGGCTCTCTGCCCTAATAAGCACATTAGATTCCTTTCTTATAACACTTGGCTCACCAACCTACAAAACATGTTACATTCAAAATTACAATCGGGGCTCGGCCTTGGGATATTACAATTAGGATTCTATTGTTATTGTATTTCCAGTCACCATTCATAATAAAGGATGTCAATATTTTCACCTCCATTATTTGTGTACTTGGATTAGTTATGTGTTTGACAGAATTTCATTTAATATAATGCATGCAAACTATTTGTGGAAAGTCATATGTTGGATTTTGCATGAAGTATATCTGAATACAAACTATTTAACAAAAGTACAACACCAACCACATCATAATTTGCACAACAAGACACTTAAATTCTCGCCTAGCATATCCATGTATATCACACTTCCCTTATTTTCTTTGCCCCCCTTCTTGGTCTTTGCTCCTTCGTGTCTTTGTCCTCCTTCCTAGTCTTTTCTCCTTCTTGTGTTCCATCTCCCTCTTTTGTTTATTTCCCCTTTGGATCTAGCTTTTAGTTTGTCTTTTAGTTTGTCCGAATGCCTTAGGTCCTCTGTGTTAGAAAATCCATCCTTAATAACTCATTATTAATTAGTTAGTTCTATTCTATGATGTCTTATAAGCTCTAACCTATCTTTACATTATTTTATTATGACAAATTATAATTTATAAGGTCTAACCTATCTTCACTTTATTTTATTATTACATATTATAGGTCGTACCACTTCAATCCTAGATGAAAAGAGAAGGTATCATAATCAAAATCAGGAATATACCAAGGGATAACAAAATGAGAAAAAGGTAGCCAGCCTTCCGGGATCAAAAGTGAGAAAGCATTACTCAAGAAAGTGTTATGTTTTTTTCTAAGTTACACTCATGCATGCATGTCTTCTCACAAGTAAAAATGAATGCATTTCTTCTCATAAGAAGGAGACATAAAAGCTAGCTGGGTTTTTGTTGACTCCTTTTTATTATTATATATGTATATATGGGGGAGGAATGTAAGGTGTTGCTTGCTATTATTATATTATTATTGCATATTATATTTTATTATATATTAATTTAACAGTACTTAAATTCCTTCACTAGTTAATATTAACCTATTTTTAAGGTCATGATCAAGACAAACACCAAATTGGTGTATGCGACTCTCTTTGCCCAATGATTTGATTACTAAAGTACTTATTATTATTGACTATTATTACTCATTATTATAATTATTATATTACCCTATCAATATTATCATCACTTATTACATTTTAGGGTTAACTACTATATAATATCTATTATTAGGTTCTTAACCTATTAATACCTATTATCAACACTTATTAATACATATTATTACCTATTAATAATACTTATTATTACCTATTAATACCTTTTATTACTTGTTATTACCTATTATTGATACATATTAAAATTCATCTATACTTATTAAAAACAAATCATATAAACTTTAATAAGCTTTGTAGGGTTTAGGGTTTTGCGCCGATGTTTGTAGTTATCATCTAGGGTTTATGGTCTCTGTTTTTTCATATTTATATGCATGGTCTCCCTCTTCACCTACTTGACTATTTTTCCTGACGATGGATTCAACTAGAAATCTGAAACATTAAAAAAAAACAATCAAAATGACGACTGTGTACTTTCTGAATGACACTTCTACTAACCACTCTCACCGCAAAAACCTAAAATCTTGATGCCTTCTCAACAACCTTCTAAGCTATTGTGCTTCCCTATAATCCATGTGAGCTACACATAAAAAAAATCTATAGTTCTAGCTATGATCAAGGGCATTCCAGGGGTCTAATAGATGCAAAGAGGAAATGGCCCAAACAAACCCTAGCTTCCACCACACAATGAGAGACCCCATGTGCCTTAGATTATACCAACATAACAAGGAACCAAAGGACAATAACAATTCAAAGCTAGGATGTAGGTAATTTGAGATAGGTTCCAAATTGAAATAGGGAAAGATCACCCAAAAGAGAAGGTTTAGGACACCAACAAAACCCAAAAAACTAGGAAATTTCCCAAGATGCAAAGATGTTAGAAGGAAGCATACATAAGTTACACCTACCCTCCAAATACTAAAGAACTAAACATAATATAACCATACAAAAGTATATTAGAGAACAATACATAGGATGTGCCTACCCTCCAAAGACTAAACTCGATTTAGACAAAGAACCCAGATCACACCATGGAACAAACTCAAAAGGATAGGAAGTCCATAATATTAGCCAAAGACTAAGCATAGATTTTATCGAGTTGGGTTTTGGCTCACCTATCTTTCTCCTTTCATCACAACTATATTATCTTGAACATCATTTCATTATCCCACCTTACCAATTGAACCCTTCGCTAAAGAATTCAAATCCAAAAACCAAATTAATATCGAGCATGCAAATGAGGGAAAGACTTGTCCTTTCAAACCTAAACTCCTTACTCGTAATATAGTTCATTTATAATTATCAATACTATAATTTTTATTTTTAATATATGATTAATCTTAGATTTCATAAAAGTTTTTGAAACAATTTACACAATGATCACACACATACTAAAGTGTTTCACTATGATACCATTTTTTGAATAACTCCATTGTATAAAAGGTATTGGAACTTTTGAACTAGAATTTCCATATGATTATTACAATTAGTTTATTATTAATGATTTTATTTTGCTTATTTTTTTAATACACAAACTCCATTGTATAAATGGTATTGGAACATTTGAACTAGAATTTCCATATGATTATCACAATTGATTTATTATTAGTTAGTAATTTTTTAGTTTTATAATTTATATTTCTAATACAAACTTACTTTTAAAGTTTTTTTTAAGAAATTTAATAATGATTTATTAAATATTAAAATACTTAAAGCTTTAAGGAAATAATATATATTGCTTATATACATTTTACTTTTTCAATTAGGATTTTTATTGATAATTTGTATAAAAAATTACTTTTGTAATTAGAATTTTTATTGATAATTTGTATAAAAAATTACTTTTGTAATTAGGATTTTTATTGATAATTTATATAAAAAAATACATTTTATTATGTTTATCTATAATGAATTAAGGATTGATTTATTCATATTATTAGGTGGACTTGTTTATTCATATTATAATTTATATACACCTTTAGTAGACTTAATGATTAAAAACGTGTATTTCCTCTTAAAAAATCACAAATTCAAATCCAAAAATTATTATTACTAATTATTATTTATTATTTTTTATAAAATCTTATTTCAAAATTTCATATGTTTTATTGATTATTATTATTTTTTATTTTAAATAAAATCTTATTTCAAACTTTCATTAAAAACGATTACTAAAGTGTTGGGCATAATACCACATATCAATTATACCACATATCAATTGACCAATTCCACTATAGGAAAGAGCAAACCCCTCCAAGTAGTATTTTTATTTCAAACACCAATCATCATGTTAAATTCCCTCATATATACCGATAATGAATGAAGGGCTGATTTATTTATGTTGTTTGGTGGATCATGTTAAATTCCCTCATGTCTGCCGATAGTGAATGAAGGGTTGTTTTGTTTATGTTATTAGGTGGACTTTGTCTGCCGATAGTGAATGAAGGGTTGTTTTGTTTATGTTATTAGGTGGACTTTATTTGGTATAAAATGTTCACAAGTTCAAATCCACCTTACTTTTGCAATTAGGATTCTTGTTGATAATTTATATAAAATGCACATTTTATCATATTTATCTACCATGAATTAAAGATTGATTTATTCATATTATTAGCTGGATTTGTTTATTCATATTCTAATTTATATGTAGTTTGAATGGGCCTAATGATTAAGAACATGTGTTTCCTCTAAAAAATTCACAAGTTCAAATCCAGAGGGAATAAGATATGTATACCTCAGTAGACTTTACTAGTGAAATCACTAACACCAATTATAATTTTTTATTTTTAATAAAATTGTATTTCAATTTTCATTAAAAACATAATACCACATTTCAATTGACCAATTCCACTATAAGAAAGAGCAATACCACATTTCAATTGACCAATTCCACTCTAGGAAAGCGCAAACCCCTCCAAGTAGTATTTTTATTTCAAACACCATGTTAAATTCCCTCATGTCTAACGATAGTGAATGAAGGGCTGATTTATTTATGTTATAGGTGGACTTTTTATTCAGACTTTTTATTCATATTATAATTTATATACACCCTTAGTAAACTTGATGATTAAAAACGTGTATTTCCTCTTAAAAAATCACAAATTCAAATCCAAAAATTATTATTACTGATTATTATTTATTATTTTTGATAAAATCTTATTTCAAAATTTCATATGTCTTATCGATTATTATTATTTTTTATTTTAAATAAAATCTTATTTCAAACTTTCATTAAAAATGATTACTAAAGTGTTGGGCATAATACCACATATCAATTGACCAATTCCACTATAGGAAAGAGCAAACCCCTCCACGTAGTATTTTTATTTCAAACACCAATTATCATGTTAAATTCCCTCATGTATATCGATAATGAATGAAGGGCTGATTTATTTATGTTGTTTGGTGGATCATGTTAAATTCCCTCATGTCTGTCGATAGTGAATGAAGCGTTGATTTGTTTATGTTATTAGGTGAACTTTATTTGGTATAAAATGTTCACAAGTTCAAATCCACCTTACTTTTGCAATTAGGATTCTTATTGATAATTTATATAAAACGTACATTTTATCATGTTTATCTACAATGAATTAAAGATTGATTTATTCATATTATTAGGTGGATTTGTTTATTCATATTATAATTTATAAATAGTTTGAATGGGCCTAATGATTAAGAGCATGTGTTTCTTCTTAAGAATTCACAAGTTCAAATCCAGAGGAGATAGGATATATATACCTCCGTAGACTTTATCAGTGAAATCACTAACACCAATTATAATTTTTTATTTTTAATAAAATCGTATTTCAATTTTCATTAAAAACGATTTACTAAAATGTTGAACATAATACCACATTTCAATTGACCAATTCCATTATAGGAAAGAGCAATATCACATTTCAATTGACCAATTCCACTATCGGAAAGAGCAAACCCCTCCAAGTAGTATTTTTATTTCAAACACCATGTTAAATTCCCTCATGTCTACCGATAGTGAATGAAGGGCTTATTTATTTATGTTATTTGGTGGACTTTTTATTCATACTATAATGTGAGATTTGGTAGAAAATGAATAAACATTGATTTATTCAAACTATCAGGTGGAATTGTTTATTTGATTAAACTTCTTTATTGAATATTAAAGTCGTATCATCCATTAACAACAACGTTGAAATTTTATTTTAGTGTAGAAGTCAATTTGCTCACAACTTTTGTCCAATAAGCGGGTCAAGCTTTTTTAGTGGGGAAGAAAATTCTTGTTTTTATTTTAAGGAGCGAATAATTACTCGTGGTCAATTCACATTTACAGTTCTCCTAACTTAAAATCACATTCACATTCAAAGATCCTTCAAAGTTCACATTCACATTTACAGTTCCCCTAACTTAAAATCACGGGGACAAGGCTGCTTGAAAGCGTAATTCTCGTGCACGTCATGGAGTCGAAAGTTTCATCATAACATTCGTTGTTATTTTATGCTGGGAGAGACCATGTGACCAAAATATGATGATTGTTAATCTCATTTTTTATTGATATCTTAAATATATGTTAAAATTGTGTAGTAGTAGTTGTGTTTTGGGTTTGACTAACAATGTTGTATATCAAATTATGAATGGATTAAACACTAGCATATTCTCGAAGTTTGGGAAGGGAATATCGAAGAGAATATAAGGTAGATATATTGTAAAAGAAAAGTATAGTGTTTTTTCTATAATGTGTTGTGGCTTATTATGTTCCATTAAGGTTTGGAGGTTTAATTATGTTTCTCAATGTTTTGAAGTCCAAATATTTAATGGATATACCTTTTAATTTTGGTTTCCTAACTTATATTGATGGTTTTTTTTCATTTTTGTGCTTCTTTTTGCCTCTAGTTATTTATAAATTAGAGGAAGAAACACTACAAGAGAACTATTATGTTATAAGTAGCCCCATGTATTTGCAAGTAAGCAACTTGCAATGACATTAAGTTGATTGATTATCATATAGTTTTGGCTCTCCCTGTTAGTTCATTATTGATCTACTAAGGGTAAAGGTCGGGAATATGACAAGGAGATTCATGAATATGACAAAGAAGGGTAAAAGGTGTTGTTTATTCTGTTAGGTTAATGAGAACAAATAATGTGGATTGTTTTGTACATTCTAAAGCAAATCAACATTTTGTTGGTTGAAAGGAGGAATTATTGCAATGATACCATTACACTTCCACAAATATGCAACAAGAAATATGGAATACCATGTGACCATTATTCCCCACACAAGAAAATAATACGATAAAAAGAAAAACTTCCATAGCCATTATCTCCAAATTTGCATAATTGCTTCCATGCTAAACTCCTAACAAACAAAAAATGAAACAATCTTTGAAAATAGTAGATAAGGATAAGGAAATGTGTAGATGAAATGATAAGGACGACAATGTGGGAGACACAACTCACAAATCCAATCAGAAGGTAGGCAAGGCATATAGGATTTCGCTCATTGAGTTTGCCTCTATGCCCTTCCTTAATCTCGTCACACTGAAAATGCTCTTCTCCCTTGTGCCAAAACAATGAATCACTCATCTCACGATTATCCCTCCTCTCCTTGGTCTCTTCAATCTCCTTTTATAATCTCCTCACCCAAGATTGGATGGCCACGATTAGAAATTAAAACTTCTCCATCAATGGCTAATATCATCTTAGAATGGGTCAATTATTATTATAACAAATGAGAATCTTCTAGAGTGAAATCAAACTTGTCTTCTCTCTTCCCAAATCACTTGGAAAAATTATGAGATCACTGGAATTAATTATTGCACATGTTTCCAGCCCAAGTGGCAAACCTCCACAAATGAAAACACCATCCAAACTACATAAATCAACATAGACCATGATAATGAAACTCTAAACCGATCAATATGTAACTATATTGATTACCTTCTAACTATAACTTGATGAATATGTAACTATAACTTCATCAATATGTAACTATATCACTTGAGTCTAGACTAATTACCTTGTAACTTGACTAATTAAACTCAACTATTTGAACTTAAATGTACACACATATCGTATGCATTACCTTGGACATCCAAACCTAACCATACATGGTAGTTACACTTCCTTGTGTACGACACGGGAAGGTCCCACTGAATACCATTTATTATTATAACCATTTAGTGGTTGATACCTAAGCAACAATTATGGTTGGCCTCCCTCTTCATTCAATTACGGTTAGCCTCCATCTAGAATGCTTCACTCTTTGTATAAGTACTAAATTTAGTTGTGGAGAGTTCGAAAGGAGTTAGCTTAAAGCAACAATATAATATGGGTTGTGTAAGGTTGGGAACATGTGAGTCATCATTTCAACAAAATTAGATTCAAACTATGAATCTTTATTTCTAATTTTTTATTTAAATATTTGAACTCTCGCATTTTATTGTGAAAATATATTGTAGTTTAGATTTTAGTAATGTAAAATAAAAATCAAAAATTTGTATTTTGTTTTTTAATTAATTAATATAAATTTGTTATATGATAAAATGTTATATTTATATTTAAATTAATTTAAATAAATAAATATTTATGTCGAAACATGTTTTTTATAGTTTTGGTGGGTAAATATATCACATCTTTAATGTTGATGTAGCATTTGTCGATTTGGAAAAATTAATTAATATAAAAAATAAATATGGGTGGTTAAAAAATAGAAAATCCATGCTCATATATTTGAGATGATGAACATCTTCTTTCATGATGGAGAGATTTTCGAGGGTTATAACTTTGGACTCGATTATTCGTTTGGGTTGAAATTTTACAAGAAGTTGCATCATGAAGAGTTCAGTGTCGTGTCGATATAAACCTTAAGATCAAACATCGTTTCAACACTTTTTTGAGGCCAAATACCTTCATATAAGGCCTCAAAGTGGGGTTTTCGTGTTTTTACTAGAATTTTTAAATTAGTAATTATCAGTTATCTCATAGTTTACACATCTAATCAGAAAAGCAAGTTGACAAATAGTGTCACTCTAGTTAGCTTTTACTTATTGGTCAGTTTTAGAATCATGCAAGAATTTTCTAAACTTAGTTGTTTTTTTCTAAAATTAGTTATTTTTGAAAATCTCAGATAATAGTTATAAGGGGTTGAACTTCCATTGTAATAGTTAGAATGGAGAATGAATAAAAAAGATTTATTTTCCATTCTTGTGTGTTTGCATGGTTTTTAGACCTCATGAATGAATAAGAGTTTATTGGCTACATCATCTGCCTCGTGGGGTGGTTTTAACTATGGAAGAGACAAATCACCCCAAGGAGCTAAGAAAGCAAAAGATACTTGACAAGGTAACCTAAATCAACCACGAGGAAGAGGGTTTCAGAGGGGTAAAGGTTACGGTGGTGGAAAAGGAGGACCTTACGTGTGTTTTAGGTGTGGTGTAGAGGGTCATCGAGCATTTGAATTCACAAAGTATAACATGGAAGAGACGAAGCAAGGACAATAGCCTAGTTTAAACTTGGTCCAAGCTGAGAATGAAGAAGAAGGAGATGAATATAAAGTCCCTCCCGATATGGGAGAGAATATCATGATATAGAGGTCAATGTTGGTTCCTGAAAAAGAGCAAAGGAAGAGTAGTGGCAATGAATATTCTTTGCTTCAGACAAATAGTTTTCAAACTAGATGCACTTTCGAGGGAAATGTATGTCAAGTTATTGTTGATAGTGGAAGCTGTGAGAAAATGGTTTCCAAAGAGATGGTAGATAAGTTGAAATTACGTTGTGAAACACATCCCCATCCTTACCAAATTGCATGGGTCAAAAAAGGGAATGAAGTCACGATTAATAAAATATTTTTGATCAATTTTTCCATCGGTAAGACTTATAAATATGGAGTCTAGTGTGATGTCATTCCTATGGATGCATGCCATCTATTATTGGGGAGGCCTTGACAATATGACATAAAAGTAATGCATAATGGAGAAAAGAATGCCTACACCTTTTGGAAGGATGGATTGAAAGTCATCTTATTTCCCCTTAAGGATGAGGGGAAAGTTGAGAATATGTTGTTGAAAAGAGAGATTGTTAAGGAAACAAAGGAAACAAGATTCTGCTATGCATTAATAGTGAAAAAACGAGTCAGGGAAGACATACCAATCCCTACTAAAGTGGCCAAGATACTAGAATAATATGTTGATGTTATCCCTAATGAACTACCTGATGGTATTCCACCAAAGAGGGATATTCAACATCACATTGATCTAATCCTAGGATCATCTTTTCCTAATCAGGCCACCTATAGGATGAGTCCTACGCAACATGCAGAGCTCAACCGACAAGTGACATAACTTATAAATAAAGTCATGGTAAGAGAAAGCATGAATCCATGTGTTGTACCAACATTGTTGACTCCCAAAATGGATAATACATGGAGTATGTGCACAGATAGCAGAGAAATCAATAAAATTACCATCAAATATCGATTTCCTATATCTCACTTAGATGACATGATGGATGTGCTAGCCAAAGCTAAATATTTTAGTAAAATTGATTTGCGAAGTGGATACCACCAGATCCGGATTCACGAAGGGGATGAATGGAAAACTACCTTCAAGACTAGGGATGGATTATATGAATGGATGGTGATGCCATTCAGGCTGTCCAATGCACCTAGTACTTTCATGTGGTTGATGAATATTGTGCTTCGACCTTATATTGTTAATTTTTTTGTCATTTATTTTGATGACATCCTAGTTTTTAGTAACAACAAAGAAGATCACTTGCAACATTTAAATATTATATTGGATGCATTGAGAAAACATCAACTTTATGCAAACCTTAAGAAATGTAGGTTCCTGCAAGCAAGTTTGGTATTTCTGGGTTTTGTCATTTCAGCAGAAGGAGTCAAGATGGATTCAGAGAAGGTTAGATAAATTTTGGAGTGGTCTAGTCTCAGGAGCATAATAGAGGTAAGAAGTTTTCATGGGCTAGCCACCTTTTACCGAAAATTTATTCGAAATTTTAACAATATTATAGCACCCATAACAAATTGCACCAAAGGAAATACATTCATGTGGACCAATGAAGCTGAGGAAAGTTTTAAGTTTCTAAAGAAGAAGGTAATTGAGGCACCTATATTAGCCTTACCATATTTTGATAAACTGTTTGAGGTAGAATGTGATGCTTCACATGTAGGCATTCGAGTTGTACTTAGCCAAGCATGTAGACCAATTGTATTTTTTAGTGAAAAGTTGAATGAGGTAAGAAAGAACTACTCCACTTATGATGTAGAATTTTATGCAATTGTGCAAGCATTGCAACATTGGAGGAATTATTTAGTGCCGAAAGAGTTTGTGTTATTTACCGATTATATTTCATTAAAATATGTAAACACCCAAAATAAATTGAACAATAGACATGCAAATTGGGTATATTTCTTACAAGGATACACTTTTGTCTTAAAGCACATATCAGGATGGAAGGATCAAGTTGCATATGCTTTGAGTTGGTACACTATTCTTTTGACAACCATGGAAAATCAAGTAATTGGATTTGTTGCATTAAAGGATCTATATGCGTCTGATAATGAATTTTAGGAGATTGTGGAAAAATTGAAGAATCTAGTCCCTGAGAACATGGATCTTATTCAGGGTGAATATTTTATGCAAGATGTCTACCTCTTCAAAGGAAAAAAAAATATGCATTCCAATTGGTTCTATGAGAGAAAATGTTATCAGAGAACTGCACAGTAGTCATTTGGAAGGAAAATTTGGAAAGGATAAGACGCTATCCTTAATCGAAGATAAGTATTACTAGATGAAGATGAAAAATGATATAACTAGGTATGTGGCATGATGTAGGATTTGTCAAATGGCTAAAGGAAAATCACAAAACACACAGTTGTAAAAGCCATTACCAGTGCCCATAGACCCATGGACATATCTGAGCATGGACTTTGTGTTGGGGATCCCAAACACACAACACGGTAATCATTCTATTTTTGTGGGTGTGGATAGGTTCTCTAAAATGGCCCATTTCATTTCTTGCAACAAGACTAGTGATGTATCGAGGGTGGTATAATTGTTTTTTTTTAGAATTTGTTAGATTGCACGGGGATCCAAAAACTATTACCTTTGATAGAGATACTGTAATACCCCTATTTCCACCCATCTTGTAAATATAACTATATTTTGCTAAAATGTTAGTGTAAATATTTATGCTACTAATGTAAAAAGGAAAATGTTGGACAACTATTGAGGGGGATTTCCTATACAGGTCATGATGCCATGAGAGGGAAACAATGAGGAAATTTCCCTTGCCAATTTAAAATTCAAGAAAAATCCAGATTGCCCATTTTCTAGAATTTTGATTAATGGAGGAAGTTGGTAGTTGAAATATCAGCTTCCCGCATTTATGAACAAGAATGGGTTTTGTACCATAACTGGATTGCCTCATAAGCATGGGCAAAAAAGTACCCATATACAGGATTATAGGCTTAACCATGAATTGGGGGATTTGACCTATTAATACCTATTATCAACACTTATTAATACATATTATTACCTATTAATAATACCTATTATTATTAATACCTATTATTACATATTTGATAATACCTATTATTATTAATACCTATTAATACCTATTATTGATACCTTTTATTGCCTGTTATTACCTATTATTGATACATATTAAAATTCATCTATACTTATTAAAAATAAATCATCTAAACTTTAATAAGCTTTGTAGGGTTAGGGTTTTGAGCCGATGTTTGTAGTTATCATCTAGGGTTCATGGTCTCTGTTTTTTCATATTTATATGCATGGTCTCTCTCTTCACCTACTCAACTATTTTTCCTGACGATGGATTCAACTAGAGATCTGAAACATTAAAAAAAAACAATCAAAATGACGACTGTGTACTTTCTGAATGACACTTCTACTAACCACTCTCACCGCAAAAACCTAAAATCTTGATGCCTTCTCAACACCCTTCTAAACTATTGTGCTTCCCTATAATCCATGTGAGCTACACATAAAAAAAATCTATAGTTCTAGCTATGATCAAGGGAATTCCAGGGGTCTAATAGATGCAAAGAGGAAATGGCCCAAACAAACCCTAGCTTCCACCACACAATGAGAGACCCCATGTTCCTTAGATTATACCAACATAACAAGGAACCAAAGGACAATAACGATTCAAAGCTAGGATGTAGGTAATTTGAGATAGGTTCCAAATTGAGATAGGGAAAGATCACCCAAAAGAGAAGGTTTAGGACACCAACAAAACCCAAAAAACTAGGAAATTTCCCAAGATGCAAAGATGCCAGAAGGAAGCATACATAAGTTACACCTACCCTCCAAATACTAAAGAACTAAACACAATATAACCATACAAAAAGATATTAGAGAACAATACATAGGATGTGCCTACCCTCCAAAGACTAAACTCGATTTAGACAAAGAACCCATATCACACCTTGGAACAAACTCAAAAAGATAGAAAGTCCATAATATTAGCCAAAGACTAAGCATAGATTTTACCGAGTTGGGTTTTGGCTGACCTATCTTTCTCCTTTCATCACAACTATATTATCTTGAACATCATTTCATTATCCCACCTTACCAATTGAACCCTTTGCTAAAGAATTCAAATCTAAAAACCAAATTAATGTCGAGCATGCAAATGAGGGAAAGACTTGTCCTTTCAAGCCTAAACTCCTTACTCGTAATATAATTAAGTTATAATTATCAGTGCTATAATTTTTATTCTTAATATACTTAGATTTCATAAAAGTTTTTAAAACAATTTACACAATGATCACACACATACTAAAGTGTTTCACTATGATACCATTTTTTGAATAGACAAACTCCATTGTATAAAAGGTATTGGAACTTTTGAACTAGAAATTTCATAGGATTATTACAATTAGTTTATTATTAGTGATTTTATTTTGCTTGTTTTTTTTTAATAGACAAACTCCATTGTATAAATGGTATTGGAACCTTTGAACTAGAATTTCTATATGATTATCACAATTGATATATTATTAGTAGTAATTTTTTAGTTTTATAATTTATATTTCTAATACAAACTTATTTTTAAGTTTTTTTTAAGAAATTTAATAATGATTTATTAAATATTAAAATACTTAAAGCTCTAAGGAAATAATATATATTGTTTATATACATCTTACTTTTGCAATAAAAAATGCATTTTATCGTGTTTATTCATAATGAATTAAGGACGTGTATTTCCTCTTAAAAAATCACAAATTCAAATCCAAAAATTATTATTATTGATTATTATTTATTATTTTTGATAAAATATTATTTCAAAATTTCATATGTTCTATAGATTATTATTATTTTTTTATTTTAAATAAAATCTTATTTCAAACTTTCATTAAAAATGATTACTAAAGTGTTAGGCGTAATACCACATATCAATTGACCAATTCCACTATAGGAAAGAGAAAACCTCTCCAAGTAGTATTTTTATTTCAAACACCAATTATCATGTTAAATTCCCTCATGTATATCGATAATGAATGAAGGGTTGATTTATTTATGTTGTTTGGTGGATCATGTTAAATTCCCTCATGTCTGTCGATAGTGAATGAAGCGTTGATTTGTTTATGTTATTAGGTGAACTTTATTTGGTATAAAATGTTCACAAGTTCAAATCCACCTTACTTTTGCAATTAGGATTCTTATTGATAATTTATATAAAACGCACATTTTATCATGTTTATCTACAATGAATTAAAGATTGATTTATTCATATTATTAGTTGGACTTGTTTATTCATATTCTAATTTATATATAGTTTGAATGGGCTTAATGATTAAGAGCATGTGTTTCCTCTAAAAAATTATGTATACCTTTGTAGACTTTACTAGTGAAATCACTAACATCAATTATAATTTTTTATTTTTAATAAAATCGTATTTCAATTTTCATTAAAAATGATTTACTAAAATGTTGAACATAATGCCACATTTCAATTGACCAATTCCACTATAGAAAAGAGCAATACCACATTTCAATTGGCCAATAGGAAAAAGCAAACCCCTCCAAGTAGTATTTTTATTTCAAACACCATGTTAAATTGCCTCATGTCTACCGATAGTGAATGAAGGGCTGATTTATTTATGTTATTAGGTGGACTTGTTATTCATACTATAATGTGAGATTTGGTAGAAAATGAATAAACATTGATTTATTCAAAGTATCAGGTGGAATTGTTTATTTGATTAAACTTCTTTATTGACTATTAAAGTCGTATCATCCATTAACGACAACGTTGAAATTTTATTTTATTGTAGAAGTCAATTTGCTCACAATTTTTGTCCAATAAGCGGGTCGAGCTTTTTTAGTGGGGAAGAAAATTCTTGTTTTCATTTTGAGGAGCGAATAATTACTCGTGGTCAATGTGGGACGAGAATAATATGAAGAACGAAAAAGAAAACGTTTGATAAGATTAATGTAGAGAACGAAAAAGAAAACGTTTGGTGAGAATAAAAGATCGATATCATGTCGGTGCTTGTCAATTTTATCTTTGGTATAAGATCCTTCCAAGTACACATTCACATTTACAGTTCCTCTAACTTAAAATCACGGGGACAAGGCTGCTTGAAAGCGTAATTCTCGTGCACGTCATGGAGTTGAAAGTTTCATCATAACATTCGTTGTTATTTTATGGTGGGAGAGACCAAGTGACCAAAATATGATGATTGTTAATCTCATTCTTTATTGATATCTTAAATATATGTTAAAATTGTGTAGTAGTAGTTGTGTTTTGGGTTTGACTAACACTATTGTATATCAAATTATGAATGGCTTAAACACTAGCATACCCTCGAAGTTTGGGAAGGGAATATCGAAGAGAATATAAGGTAGATATATTGTAAAAGAAAAGTATAGTGTTTTTTTCTATAATGTGTTGTGGCTATGTTTCACTAAAGTTTGGAGGTTCAATTATGTTTCTTAATGTTTTGAAGTCCAAATATTTAATGGATATACCTTTTAATTTTGGTTTCCTAACTTATATTGATGTTTTTTTTTCGCTTTTGTGCTTCTTTTTGCCTCTAGTTATTTATAAATTAGAGGAAGAAACACTACAAGAGAACTATTATGTAATAAGTAGCCTCATGTATTTGCAAGTAAGCAACTTGCAATGACATTAAGTTGATTGATTATCATATAGTTTTGGCTCTCCCTGTTAGTTCATTATTGATCTACTAAGGGTAAAGGTCGGGAATATGACAAGGAGATTCATGAATATGATAAAGAAGGGTAAAAGGTGTTGTTTATTCTGTTAGGTTAATGAGAACAAATAATGTGGATTGTTTTGTGCATTCTAGAGCAAATCAACATTTTGTTAGTTGAAAGGAGGAATTATTGCAATGATACCATTACACTTCCACAAATATGCAACAAGAAATATGGAATACCATGTGACCATTATTCCACACACAAGAAAATAATACGATAAAAAGAAAAACTTCCATAGCCATTATCTCCAAATTTGCATAATTGCTTCCATGCTAAACTCCTAACAAACAAAAAATGCAACAATCTTTGAAAATAGTAGATAAGGATAAGGAAATGTGTATATGAAATGATAAGGACGACAATGTGGGAGACACAACTCACAAATCCAATCAGAAGGTAGGCAAGGCATATAGGATTTCCTTATTGGATAACACTTGTGCTATTTAATTACGTCAATTAATATGATTGTAATTAACAAGATTAGTATGAAAACTTCCCTTGAATTATTCAACATTCTCATTCACATGTTTAGGGATTATGCTAGTTTATTATGTCCTAAATTTTTATTTAAAAATGCAAAGTAGAATATTTAAATTTATTTAGTGTCATTTCCCTTTCTCCAACGAACATACGATTGAATAGTTTTACTTGTATGCAAAAAAGATTAAAATAAAAACACATATAAAACAATATAACAATACTACTTTATCATGGTGTCATAGAGTTTATATATTAGTTTTATAACTAATAAATAATTTTTCTACACCAATGTTATTTCTAATTTATTTAAGCCCTCATGGGGCAACTCAATTGGCAAGTGTCGTGATATGAAGTGTTATGTTCGATGAGGTTCCGAGTTCAAATCTCATTGATTTACCCATGCATGTGGAAGGGGCATATGTATGGCACCTATAACCTGGAGGTTATAGACTGGCATATGTATGGCACCTCCGCCAACCATACAAAAAAATTCTAATTTATTTGACATGAAATTCAATGAAACACTACAAACATATTTCACTATGTTAAAAAGACAATACAATGTGTTTATGTGTGTGTGTTTTTTGTTTAGTATCATGCAACATGCCATTGATCAAGTGGGTTGATAAGATATAGTCATAATAAATTGCTTATGATTTCTCATATATATATGAGACACACAAATGAGATAGATGTTACAATTTTTTTAATAATGGGTTGTAAAATATACTCCACTTCTCTTAGTAACTAAATATGATGGGTTGTTAACCTCATTTATGATGGGTTGTTAACCTCATTCATTGTTGATTTTTTAATATTTAGGATTCGACTTTTAAGGTTGAATATCAAATTAAAAATAGATTAAATATTAATATAGATTTATCTTAACTCCAAATCTCTTGAT
>ML793753.1:236207-263744 GCA_009831015.1 Picea engelmannii
TTAATACCAAGCTATTAAATGCACCTTGCTTCTCTTGTTGCAACAAGGATTCCAAGGGGTGCTGAGGAGACATTGAGGCGAGGGTTTGATTTAGGGATTCAAGGGGTGATAGAAGTGCATTTAGGTTGTTTTAAAAGGGGTGGGTCGATAGATATGCATTGTATATTTCATATAAGTAGTCTATATTATGTTTTTTTAAACATTAGTAAATCGTATAATGTTTTGGAAAAAATCCACGCAGGCGTGATGATGGAGGAAAGCAACTTGCAATAGTAGGATTAGAGGCTTGAATCACAATAAGGGAAATCAAAGTCATTGATTTAGGGGGGTGGGCTAATCCAAGAAAGGATTTTTTTACCCACTTTGACAAGGCTAATGTGATTCTATGTTCACTGATGTCTGACCAATCTAAGAAAACCAGGCTCTACATTGATAGGTGTGGGGTTTATGCAGTCCAACATGTGACTAAGATGACCAAAACCTAGGTTAACCAAGCTCTAATCCAACAAAATCGACTTTAGGATAATTGGAAAATGGCAAGCTCAATAGAGCTTCAATCTCACTTTGCTTTGAAATATATATATTTTTGTAACATTTGACATTGATCAAGTGTATAATGTTTTGTGAAACCTCCACATGGGTTTGGTGATGAAGGTGAACAAATTGCAACAGTGGAATTGAGGGGTTGAATCCCATTAAGGTAAATCAAGGTTATTATCAAGTGAGATGATCTATGAAAGGCCTTTCTAACCCACTTGGACAAGGCTGACATGGTTGTACATTAATTGATATTGAACCAATTTAAATAAACCAAACTCTACGCTAATATGTGTGGGATTTAAACTGACCAACATATGATCAAAATGGTTGAGATCTCAGTTAACAAAGTTCTTAGTTAATAAACTGAACCTTAGGCTGACTAGCATGTGGCAAGGCTAATCAAGCTTCAAAATCACCTTCTCACATGCCTCCAACTAATCTACCTTCAAAATCACCTTCCTCGCATGCCTCCAACATATAAACGTAAGGTGACAAGACCATTATAATGAAAATCTAATTTAATCAATATGTGACTATATTGAATAATAACGTGTAACTTAACTAATTAAACTCAACTATCTAAACTTAAATGTACACACATATCATATGCATTAACTTTAACTTTGTGCATCTTTGACAATAAAATAATTTTCAGCTCTTGAACATTTGGCACATAAACTCTACACCTATACATGAGGATTCCATCCTCTTTTACCTCATAACCTTCCAATTTTTTCTGCGACATACCTTGTTGTAAATTCGTCTTTATCTCCACATAGCATTGGCCTGATTTGACAATCTCTAAAATTCCATCACTCAAATATGATTTGTATATGCTAATGGTTGTAGGATGCAGTTCGTGCTCCCTCCCTCTGAGTGCGTCAACCACCTTGTTTTCTTTTCCTTTGATATTCTTGATATCAAGGTCATACTCACTGAGGAATTCCAGCCATCTGATTTTTTTGGTATTTAAACTTGTCCGTCCAAATAAATATTTCAGACCACTATGGTATGTTTTGAGCTCAAATATTTTACCCATGAGATAGTGTATCCACATCTTCAAGGCATGCACTATGGCTGTCAATTACAAATCATGAGTAGCATAGTATCTTTCATTCTCTTTTAATTTCCTTGATTCGTAGCACACCACATGCCCATTCTGACTAAGGACTCCATGTATTCCTTCCTTGCATGCATTCGTGAACACAATGAAGTCTTCATCAGGATAAAAAATCCTTATTATTGGCACACTAGTCAAATTGTTTTTCAAGTGTTGGAAATTCCTTTCATAATTCGTAGTCCATTAAAATCAAAGACCTTTCTTCTGTAGGGATGTGATTGGGTGTGCAATATTTGAGAAGCCTTCAATAGACCTTCTGTAATAACTTGCAAGTCCCATGTAGGATCTCACCTCTGCTACATTTCTTGGTGTTGGCCATACTTTAATGGATTTTATCTTCGTCGGGTCCACAATTATTTCTTCCTCTGAAATGATACGACCCATGTAATGAATCTTCCTTTGGTAAAATGAGTACTTGTTCAACTTGACATACAACTGATGCTCCCTAAATACCTTCAACACCATCCTAAAGTGTTTCTCATGTTCTTCTTTAGATTTGGAGTAAATAAGTATGTCATACAAAAATACAATGACAAACTTATCTAGGTAATCTCTGAAAACTCCATTCATTAAAAACATGAAGACAAYTGGTGCATTTGAAAATCCAAATGACACCATGGTGAACTCGTAATGTCCATACCTCATTTTGAAGGTTGTCTTGTTGATATCTTCCTCTTTAATTTTTACTTGATGATATCCATATATGAGATCAATCTTTGAAAATATATGTGCACCCCTCAGCTAGTCAAATAGGTCATCTATCCTTGGTAAAGGATACTTGTTATTTACTGTTACTTTGTTCAACTTATTGAGGCCGACACAAAGCCTCAACGTACCATCCTTCTTCTTCACAAATAATACTAGTGCACCCAAGGTGACACACTTGGGCATATATACCACTTCTTCAAAAGCTCTTCAAGTTGCATCTGTAATTCTTTCAGCTCAGGCGTACTCATCCTATAAGGAATCCTGGATACAGGAGTTGCTCCCGACATTATATTTATAGAGAAATCAATATCTCTTTTCGATGGAAACCCCGATATCTCTTTAAAGACATCTTCAAATTCTTCCAGTACTACACAATCTTCAACATTTGGCACTTTATCCTTAGGTGCCTCCTCCATTTGCACTGCAAATACTTGACATCCTTTCCTATAGCTTTTCTTTAATTGCAAGGATAAAATTTGTCTAATATTTATATCTCTTGGCATTCCTTGAACTATTCTTAAGTTCCCTTTCTCATCCAAGCAAGCAAATTCCTTATTGTAACAGTCTAGAACAACATGATGTTGGTCCAACCAATCCATACCAATGAGGCAATCATAAGAGCCCAAAGGTATGATATTCAAATCATCCTTTGTTCTCAATCCATTCATATCTATTGAACATGTCTTAACCATCTCATTAATTTTCCTTTTTTCCCTTGTAGCTAATAGCACCAACCAAGGTTTTTCAAGCTTGCTTCTCGACAATTGGAATCTTTCCACCATCTTAGGATCTAGATAACTATGACTAGCTACTCAATCAATTAAAATAGCAATGGATTAGTCATTAATATTACCTTCTACTTCGTTCATGTGCGATTGAAAGTCATCTTGCTTGTTATCCAGGGCCGTGTAAATCCCGCGTACATTTCTTCCCATATCCTCAATTGTCGCAACTTGTTGTACACTGTGCACAATCCTCTCATTTTCATCTTTTTGAGGGAAATCCCTATACATATGATCTTCACCACAACCCCAACATTGAATAGGTTGTGGCCTTGATATTTGCCCCACTGGCTCAGTTATTGTGGGCTCCTTGGGAGTTGGTTTTTAATTTCTTTGCGCAATATTTTTAAAAAATGGTGGCTTAGTCCCCTTCTTCCTCTGTTCCACCTTGCTTTTCATATTGTCTTCATTTATCCTTTTGGAAAGTTAGTATTCCCCTTTGTTGATCATAGACACATTTATCTCACCTTATGGTTTCTTCCAATGTATTTGGATCACCATACTCTATCTTATCACTGATAAACAAGGGAAGCCCACTCAAGTACCTCTGAATGTTAACTTTCTCATCCTTAATGAATGCGACATATTTCAACAGTTCTAAGAATATTCTTTCACACTCATCTATTGTCATAATTATAATATTGAGTTCAAAAAAATCCTTCATTCTCTTGTCATATTATCGCTTCGTTAAGTATTTCTTTTGAAAATACCTCTTAAACTCCCTCCAAGTAACCTTCTTCTCATCATTGTGTTGCACTTGCATGAACTGATCCCACCACATTGATGCTTTTCCTTTTAGCTGATAGATTCCAATTCTCCCTTTTGCCTGCATAGAGTAATTATGCAACTGGAAATACTTCATCATGCCCAACAACCAAGTCTCTGCATATTAATACTTCTTGTGCTCACCATCAAAGGTAGGAGGTTTGATCTTATTCATTTCTCCCTATAGCTCGTCCACCTCGATCCTCCTCTTATGTTTTCTGACAGGAGATGGACTTGAACTACTATGTGCTTTTCTAAATGAATGCTTTGGTGAGTGGTGATGTTTCCTGTCATTACTTCTTGTTTATCTTCTTTCACCATGACACTTGTGACTCTTTGACCTATTTGAATCTATTTCCTTATCCATTTTCTTTTCTAGTTTGTCAAAAATTTGCATCAAATTGATATTGAAGCCATCTTGTTGATCCTTGGCTTTCATAAGCCTTTCATTATTAACTTTATAGTTTTGGACATATTTTTTTAGTCCCTTTATGGTTTCTATCAAGTTTATGTTCTGCTGCTTGGATTATGTACCATCAACACCCAAACCGACATACAAATACCTGAATTCATCATTATGGTTGTAAGTTCTCTATGCATCCTCCATGTTTTTTTACTTTATGCGTTGATTTTTTCTTGCTCTAATAATTGTTAATTCTGCAAAATGTGCAGGTAATAAGATTTGTTAGATGAATTCATGCAACAACTTCATGAAAACTCTACACCATTTTGTCACAATCCTTTCTTCTCATTCCTTGGATGATTTTAACATCCCAAATTCTTGTGCGAACACTGACTCATCAATATTTTGCGCACATCACAACTCTGCACCGTGCACCAATATTTTGCTGTGCACAATAAGTTATGCACTATGTAACACCAATACTTAGTGCACACCACAATTTCATGTTGATCTCTGGCCCATACCAATCCAATGTTGAACCAACAGCTCTGCAACTTCTTTTTTATCTCTCGCCCATACAAATCCAGTATTAAACCAATAGCTATACAACTTCTTATTAATGTGTATCCCATACAAGTCTAGTGTTGAACCAATAACTCTTATACAAACACATCCAAACCTGAACATACATGATAGTTACACTCCCAAGTATATGACATGGGAAGGTCCCATTGAATACCATTTATTATTATGATCGTTTAGTGGTTGATCCCTAAGCAACAATTATGGTTGGGCTACCTCTTCATTCAATTATGGTTAGCCTCCATCTAGAATAATTTACTCTTTGTATGAGTATTAAATTAAGTTTTAGAGAGTTCGAAATGAGTTAACTTAAATAAATAATATAATATGGGTTGTGTAAGGTTGGAACATGTGAGTCATCATTTCAACAAAATTATAATATGGGTTGTGTAAGGTTGGAACATGTGAGTCATCATTTCAACAAAATTATAATATGGGTTGTGTAAGGTTGGAACATGTGAGTCATCATTTCAACAAAATCATATTCAACTGCGAACCTTTATTTTTAAATTTTATTTCAATATGTGAACTCACATTTCAGTTTGAAAATATATTGCATTTTAGATTAAGTAATGAAAAATAAAAGCTAAATTGAACTCTCACATTTTAGTTTGAAAATATATTGCATTTCAGATTTAGTAATGAAAAATAAAAGTTAAATTGTATTTTTTTCACTAAATTATCACATTATAAAAAGAACAATCAATATAAATTTATTATACTTTGTATATTTTATACTCATATTTTAATTAAATAACAATAAATAAATATTTATGTCTAGAAGTGTTAATAGTTACTCATATTTTAATTAAATAATAAATAAATAAATATTTATGTTGAGAAGTGTTAATAGTTTTGGTGGGTAGATGCATCACATCTATTATATGTTATATGTGATATTTGTTGATTCAAAATAATTAATTGATATAAAAAAAGTGAGAAGTTAAGAAATAGAAAATTGATATACATACATTTTCATATATTTGGGATGTTAAATATTATGATTTTTCTTTAAATCTTTGCAAATGATTATCTTAATTTCTAATCTATCAAGTATTAAGATGAGATGTCAGACGTAAAGCAAGATGAGATGTTCCTTGCTTCTGACCTAGTTGTCAAACGTAAAGCAAGATGATGTGTGACTAGTACTATGCTTCCGGCTGTATAGCTGCGACGTAAAGCAAGTCTAGTTCCTTGCTTCCAACCTAATGGTTGTGACGTAAAGCAGGATGTGTACCTTGCTTCCGACCTAATGGTTGTGACATAAAGCAAGATGATATGATGAGACTATCACTAAGCTTCCAGCTAGATAGTTGTGACGTATCCTGCTTCTGACCTGATGGTTGTGACGTAAAGCGGTATGAGTATCTTGCTTCCAGCTTGAGTGCTATGACGTAAATCAAGACGATGAGATGAGGCTAGTACTGTGCTTCCAGCTTGATATCTGTGACGTAAATCCAATCTACTATCTTGCTTCCAGCATGAGTGCTGTGATGTAAAGCAAGACATTGAGATGAGACAAGTATTGAGCTTCCAACTTGACAGCTGTGACGTAAAGCCAATCTTGTATTATGATGAGCTAGCCTTGTGCTGTGATGATGATGATGTATCGTTTTTTTATACTAATACATATTGATGCAGATTATGATGGCATTCCTTGAGAATGACGATGCTGCCGATGAAGAAAACTTTCGATGATTTATAGATAATCCAGGTAGTGTTCCAAGATGATATTGACGATGCTGTCCTCCCACTTGATGCTGTTGATGATGCTGTCCTCTCTCTCTCTCTTGCATGATGCTGCTGAAGAATACCCTCCTTGTTAAGGGGGAGTGTTGAAATAATGTAACTGCAAAGAGTATTCTTATTATTATTGATATATTATTCATAGGATCAATCCCCATTGTGGATTGATCATGTCGGTTATTGTAATAGGACCAAATCCCTTTTTTTAGATTGGTCAAAAGACAATTGTAATAGGTAGAATAAGAAGTCAGCCCCAGTAGATATTAAAGAAGCTCAGAAATATAATAAAGGTGGATTTACCCACCCAGTTTGAGAAGTCGGCCCTGCCAGTGAAGAGGCACTTCACATGTGCCAAACTTGTATAAATAAAGGAGGCTAGTGCCTCATTTAGACACAACTCACTTGCTCAGTTTGAGAGACAAGTTCTGATCTGTTATCGACAAAGGAGAGAGAGAGTGGCACATATCTAGGAGAGGAATTTTTGTATTAGCATAAGAGATCTCTTTGCATTGTATTGGCTATCTATATTAAGGAAGTTTTGCTGGGTTTTCTTCCCCTAGAGGGTTTCCCAGGATAAATGATGTGTCTCTTGTGATTGTGTATTTCTCAGTGATCTTGGATTATGCTATTGTTATCTAATGAAATGCAAACATCTATAATAATGGATTAAACATTAACATACATGAGGTGTTTAGTTGATGATGTTGGTACATATTGATGATTAATTGTTGATTATTATTTGACACATGATTTGTATATACTTTGTACATGGTTGCATGCACTTGTTTATGGTATAGGTTGATTACAGGTTGTTTGACATAGGTTGGTGCATGGTTGATGCACTTGTTTATGTTGACAGATTGATATCTGTTGAGGATTGTTGCCTCATCTCAGTTGGTGATGAGAATGGAAGATGATGATTGAAGTCCATAATAAAAAGAAAAATTGTACATACATCTTGTGTTCTTTGTGTTCCTTGTGGAGATGATTTGTTGATTGTATGTTGCTGATATGTATTCACATCTAAATGATTATAAATGACAGCAATGAGTAATGAGCAAATGTTGAATGTTAACTAAGGAGTTTTTGTGTAAGAGGGAAGTTTTGGGAAAAAGATCCCCACACTCATTCACCCCCCCTCTAAGTGTGGTATGTGTGTCCAACACGGGTTCCTGTTGTGACAAATTGACAAATCATCATATCCATCTATATATTCACATAATGAGTCTGATCGACCGTTGTTCGTTTGCATACTTAGCCAATTTATTCTAAACTTTCTCATTTTTTCCTTTTGTTCTTACTCTTTATTATGTGTTTCGGGTTCTATACTTTGTCACGTTTCTATGCTCGTAGGTTCCCGGTGTGGCAAACTGAAAAATAGTCATCTCCATCTATATATTCACATCACGAGTTTGATCTACCGTCGTTCATTTTCATACTTAGCCAATTTTATGAATACAGGTTCGCAGATAGGTGTTATCGAACTCTGGTAACCCGTGTTCGGGGTATACATCTTGCACCCAAAAAAAAAATTCTCTGCAATTTGACCCTGGAATCCTCGAACTCGCAATCCTGAATCTACCTAAGATGACTCTGTTTGTCTGACCCTCCTTTCCATACTTAGTCGAATCTTCAAAATTTCGCGGGTTCACACACTCCCGAGTTCAAAAAAGTTTAAAAGAATTTTTCGCTCCCTTCCATCCCCGCCACCTTCCGCCCTTCCCAATGCACATTAATTATGATTTTACTATTGAAAACCCACCATACAGGTTCAAAAATATTGGCTTTAATAAGCAGAAAGCTCGAGGACATCTGCCATTAAAATGCATTAACAGGCAAATATTATGGGATCTGATAATTTTTTTTTCTTCCATTTTGAATTTGCAAAAAGTGTTGGTTATTTTAGTTTTTTAAAGGCATCATCATAGTAAAAATGCAATATTGTACTACCACGCTGTCATCCACAAAGTTATTGATGTCATGTCCCTCTTTAATACTATGAATATATTACAGGTTGTCATATTTGAGAATCTGCTTGCATATGGGAATGTTAACTCGTGTTATTAGTGACTATTCAACACACATATTCGAAAAGATTGGTATTAATAAGAGAAAAGATCGAGAGCATCTACCATTAAAATGAATTAAACCAAAATATATGGAAGATTATACTATCATCCTCCAACGTTCATTTTAAATACTTATTCTCATTTCTCTCTATCATCGAAGAGTTGGGATTTAAGGTGCCTTTGTTGTAACGTTCCTGGTCATGGACATGTGATACAACTTAGATATGTCATTCAGGGCCAATTGAAAGATGAGGGAATGGTTTTATTTGATGTTAGCTTTGAATGAAAAAAAACTTTGTTAGCCAACAAAAACGCAGACAAAAAAAAAAAAACAAGTATCTTGTGATTGGTGCTCTCCCTGTATTTGATGCTTTCCTTGGTTGAAAGGCCTCCCTGAAGATTTGTGTGTTGAACTTATTTGTTTTCTTATTGGGAGTTGGAAGGGACTTTCAGGTCACCTGCAAAATGCTCCTTTGTTGAAGTATATATTTTCTTCCAAAAACACAGATTTGGCAAGTGTATCAAATTCTGTAGACCACACAAAAATTTATCTTTCGTCAGAGAAGTCGCACGTGGCTTGCAAAATGGTCTGGAATATTTAGAAATGATGTGAAATATTACTCCATTCGTGAATATACTCAGAAGGAAATTATAAATTTGGATCATCGCGAGTATGAGAAACTGTATGGGTGGTTGAATCAACATCCTAAAATTACAGGAGTTTCTATTTCAAAGTTTGTTGAGCTACTTCTGGGTGTGGTAACAGACTTGACAGAAAGTCATATTCTTTGTCAAAGTTTGTTCACCATCCTCTGGATGTAGTAACAGACTCCACATACACTCAACTTTCTATCGCTACTGCACATTTTTTTCACTATTCCTATGCATATGATTTCATCTGGGTCGATGAGCTTGCCCCTCTTTGCACAGATATTCTCCTCCTACTTGAAGGTGGGTATATAACTAGGGAACGACGCTCTCAAAATTTTCTAATGCCTTCATCAACATGTAACTGGGAAAATTTAATGGGAATGAATTATGGATTATGGGTTTTGCAACACTTTCTGAATATTACTTTATACTACCACCTTCTACAAGAAGTTTGGCGTGTTCAGGTAATGATTTGGTTTCTGAAAATCACCTTTTACTACCACCTTCATGTAATCATTTCATTTCAATCTTTAGAAGAGACCTTAATGTAGTGGTGTGTTCCAGAGATTTTTCCACCTAATATCAATCTTCCTATTGTTTCCCTTGCTTTGGATAAGGAAAATGCATTTCTTTTGGTGCAGTGGATCCGATATTTGAAAAAAAAATAAAAAAATTGCTCGAACAATACAATTTCTTATTTTTTAAAATATAGAACAATGTATTTTTTAAACACACAGTTGTTTGAAAAGTTTTAGGCATTGTTTGGGATTCATGTCCTTCAAGGATTTTAATTAGTCACACAATTAATATTGCTTATGCCAATGCAATCAAGTCATCGTCCACTATGGAAATTGTATTAACACTGCAATGTCAGATAATAGATGTCTGACATGTACCTAATGTCAAGGTCATTATCACATAGGACACCCAACGTCCAAAGATTTATGGAATTAAAGAAACATTGTAGTTGTTGTGACAAAGCAACACTAAAGTCAATGTTCTTTACAGTTCTGAAAATCCTGCAGTATAAGTGCTTTGACAATGACAACCTTGCTTGTTCACCACATTGTCGCACTGCATTCAATAGCACTGTTCCCATTTCCACCGCTAGTTTCGATCTCTGAAGCCGAAGCTATCTGGAGCCTAGGGTCACCACCAGTGTGGATGCCTGAAGGTGAAACTACCTGGAGCTTGGGATCACGAATTCTTACAATTGACATTAGTATCAGTAGTGCTTGAAATTTGATTGTATGTGGAGTTTGTTACTACATCCAAAGGTCACTCAACACTCTATGACATAGAAACTGGATGTCTGTCAAGTCTGTTACAACTTTGGTATAAAACATTCTGTAATTTTAGAATGTTGATTCAAACGTGTATACACATTATCATGTTCGTGAGTATCAAATTTTATAATTTCCTTCTGAGTGTATTCGGGCATGGAGTAATATTTGGCTTCACTTCCAAATATTCTAGACCATTTTGTGGGCCGCGATGTCTACTACCCCTACGACAAAAGATATATTCTGATGTGATCTGCAACTTTTTATACACTTTCCAGATCTATTTTTTTGGAAGAAGCTATGTACTTCAACAAAGGAACATTTTTCAACTGACTTGGACATCCCTTCCAATTTACAGCAATAAAGCAAAGAAGTTGAACATACAAATCTTCAGGTAGGATTTTCAACCAAACAGATGATCGAATACAGGGAGAATAACAGTCACAACATACTTGAATTTTTTTTGGTCTCAACTTTTGTTGGCTAACAGGATTTGTTTCCCTCAAAGCTAGCCTCACATAAAACCACTACCTCGTATTTGAATTAGGCATGAATCACATCTCTAAGTTGTCTCGGATGTTAATGACTAGGAACATTACAAGGAAGGCACTTTAAACCTCAATTTTTCGACGATAGAGGGAAATTAACACTTAGCAAAGTATGGAATGTTGAATAACCAGCCAATGCAGGCAGGCCATATCTAGAAGAGACAAGCTATTCAAAAATATGGGATAGATCTAGCTAGCAACACCAATGAAGTCCAAGACCCGAAATTGATATTCAACTCGTTGTTTTTTACGAATCAAGCATTTGATGGTCAAGTTGAAATCTATAAAATATTGTCCACATGCTTCATTATTGTACATATTTGCTTTTTTTTGTTGGCGACAGGCCCAATCACAATCATTATGGAAAATAATCTCAGTTGTATTTTGTAAACCATTTTATTTGAATATAAAATATTTGAGGTTTTTGTATGGTGTTTTCCAGTCTCTGGTATTGTTTTTTATTTTATTTTGTACTTTTTTTGTGTGTCGTTAAACATGGATGACAAGCTTTTCTTTCTACTACCCAACACTTCGATTTAAATAAAGGCTACTCTTTTCACTCCTTACATTTTACATGGAAGAATAATTTGTCATAGGCCATACTTATGTGGCGCCCGCCCTATACTTAAAGAAAGAAATGGGAGGACTCGTCCTACTTTCATTCTTCGAGGTCTCGTAAATAGAATGAATTAATGACTCTATTTCAACAAGGCAACTCAAGTGTTGATGTCATGTTCCTGTTCAATATTTTTCATATATTGCAGCTTCTTCTATTTGATAATATCTGTGCATATAAAGGTGGGGTAAGTAGCCGAATTGGTAAGTCACTCTTGTAACGACGGTGTGACCCATGTTCGAGTCTCTCGAAGGCATTTCTCACTCGAATGGGAGTGCTGATTCGGTGATTGGGCATGTTAAAAGTTGCATTGCATTGTAGGAGCATTTAACCGAGATATGAACCCCCATTTTTTGATCGGAGAACCAGGTGAAGAACCCTAGCGCACTGCAACCCTAGTGCCCCATAACCGTCTAATGCGTGCTCTGACACCAGAGCCCTGCCACCTAGTTCCTCGTTCTGCAGACTAGCACCTCACGAGGTCCCTACACACCCAACAATGAGCTCGGGAGAGGGGGGGAAACCCCCCTCGTACAGTGAGATTGCCGCCAATGGAAAAAACGGTATCCGTGCCAAGAGGCCTGCCTTCGAGCCACCGGTGCACCTGAGGGAGCATCTCTTTACCCAAGAACAAGGACTCAGCAAAGAAATGGAACTAGAGCCCAGCACATCTCATCCGCAAGCTTCCAAAAACTGGCTGCCAAGTAAGTGTCTACCACAAATGGAAAAACCTCCACTCTACCATATCAAATCAACACGGGTTGGGGAACACACCTAGTTTATGATGGATCACACACTAATTAGCAAATTCTTGGGCCCATGGCTGACTGAAATAGATCTCACTCGCTGGATCAAGGACTGGTGGAACCCTAAAGGAGATTATGAAGTCCAGCTTAGCTCCAAGGGTTTCTTCACCATAATACTGTACAATCTCGAAGATAAGGACAGAATATTTGACAACGGACCATATTTCTACAACTCAGCGAGCCTATTTCTAAGATTCTGGACCGACAGATTCATTCCAGAGCAGGATGACTTTTCAAGAGCCCCGGTCTGGATCCAGCTGTACTCCCTACCCTAGGAATTATGGCTGGAAGAAATACTCATGGGCATCGGAAACATGGTGGGACAATACTTCAAAGCTTCAGAAGCTACAAAAATGAGGAAGTACACATCATATGCCTGTATCTGCATCTACATGGACATATTGAAAGCCTTGCTTGGTTCCATCACACTTGAATACCAGGACGAGGACCGGAACCAGAAAATCGACTACGAACACATACCTTTTCGATGTAGGAAGTGCCATGAGCACGACCACCTGTTCAGAGACTACCCCATGAACGCCACATCCCCTAATCCCACTGAAACCAAGCAGAAGGACGACTTTGCCAATGTCATGGGAAGGTGAAAGAACCCATCAAGAAAATAGAATCAGAGCTCGGCCCCAAAGGTCCCCACCAAAAATTCCTATGACGCTCTGAATCAGCTACCGAAAGAGGTGGAAATGCAAGTGAAAGGTCCCCTCCAAGAAACAATGCAAGTGAAAGGAAAAATCCCTGAAGTGCCAAACACAACTCACCCAAAAGAAACAACTCAGTCAACACAATTCGGCAGAGATGAAGACACCAACATGCTCATGGACGAAATGGATCTGGCGGAGATAGACCTGGAAAAACTGGAGGAAGCCCTCAATAAAAAATATCTGCAACATATTCCAGTAGAACAGCTCCGGAAAGTTCATAAAGTGTTTACCAATTCCACGGCGGGATCCACAGCTAGACTGGGCATCTCGGCAGATCCAGGCTCCAAGCCCAAAAAATCAACCAAGGAAAACAAGAGACGAGGATGCAAACCAACCCATCAACTTATTAAGGAGGCAGGGCACTTAATGATTAATTCAGGCCAGATACAGAGGTTATTAGAGGGATACCTCCACCCCCCTCCACCATCCTCATGATGAAGACAATAACTTGGAACATCAGAGGTCTCAATGGAAGATCCAAGCAGAGGATCCTCCAGGAATGTATTAAAACAGAGAACCCAGATATCCTTCTACCGCAGGAAACCAAATGTGCAGGATGGGAGGTTGAAAACATCTTTAGAAGCAGCTAGAGAGATGGTGACTTCCTCTATCAGGACTCAGTGGGTGCTTCAGGAAGACTAGCCATCCTTTGGAACCCACAAACAGTCTCTATTCATCATCCCTTCTGTACAACAGGCACTCTAACGACACTTCAAAGTTGTAGCCTCCACCAAGGAAGGAGCCATCACAAATGTTTATGGACCACAATCCATCCAAGATAAGGAGAGCTTCATGCAAACCCTTCAATATGTTAAAACCCTCATACACACGCGGCACTAGATCGTTGGAGGCGACTTCAATATGATCCTAACGCTAGAGGAAAAAACAGGTGGAACAAAACGGCTGGAGCAGGACAGCGGTAAGTTCAAAACCCTAATAGAGAAATTAAATATGGTTGACATGGAAACCCAAAACATAATCTTTACTTGGTCCAATAGAAGAACAGGGCACCGGCATGTTTCCTGTAGGCTAGATCGCTTTCTAGTGACTGAAGCCCTTCTCGAAAGTGACCAAGCAATGGAAGAAAATATAATGTCAAAGACAGGGTCGGACCACTGGCCCATCGCCTTCTGTCTAGACCCGGGATTCCCCCCTAGGCCCAAGCCTTTCCTCTTTGAAAAGTTCAGGCTCACTCACCCAAACTTTCACCAACTGGCTCACACTTGGTGGGCCCAGGCTTAAATTGATCATGGCACTCATATGTATAAGTTCCAGTAGTGCCTCAAGAAATTTAAGCAACATTTGAAAAGTTGGAACAAATCCACTTTTGGAAACATACTCCTTAGGAAGAAGGAGATTGAGAGCCAACTTGAAGAACTTCAACGAACTTTCATAGTAGGGAGCCGAACTCAGAACCTGGTGCAGGAAGAGGAACAACTAATTGCAGATTTGGAGGCCTGCAGGGAACAAGAAGAGATCTTATGGAGGCAAAAATCTAGGGTCCAATGGCTTAAAGAAGGGGAGCGAAACACAAAAAATTTTCACAGGGCGATGACGCACCGCAGATACATCAATCGCATTACCCAGTTGGAGGACAATCAAGGCATCCCGATAAGAGATCATGACCAAATAGTGGAAGAACTCAACTCCTTCTATCAAGATCTCCTCACAGAGACTAATATGAATAGGGAGGAGGCCATCCAAAAAGTCACCCAGCACATACCCAGGCTGATCACATCTGAGTAGAACAGAGCACTGATAAGGCCAATTACTCAGTTTGAAGTGGATTCAGCAGTAAAGGAAATGCCCCCAGGTAAAGCACCAGGCCCAGATGGCTTCACTACGGATTTTTTCCATTATGGCTGGGACATGATCAAAGAAGATGTCTGGTTGGTGGTAGAAGAATCAAGAACATTTGGTCAATTTCTCTCCGCTCTTAATGCAACTTTCATCACTTTCATCCCCAAGGAGGAGTGAGCCACTCACCCAAAATAGTTCAGACTAACCTCCCTCTGTAATGTCATTTACAAAATAATTACAAAGGTCATTGCCAATCGTCTCAAACCGCTCCTACCGTTCATTATTTCCAATGAGCAATCTGGCTATGTAGAAGGAAGACAAATCATGGACAGCATCATACTAGCCAATGAGGTGATCCACTCCTTAAAGACATGCAAAATACCAGGTATGCTTATCAAACTCGATCTCTCAAAATATTTTGATAGATTAAGATGGCAATACTTGAGGTCAGTTCTAGAATCCTTTGGCTTTAATAAACACTAGGTCAACTGGATTCTCAAGCTCACTTCCTCTTCCTTATTTTCAATTCTTGTCAATGGCACACCCTCCCGACCTTTCCACTCCACCAGGGGTATCAGGCAAGGTGATCCTCTTTCCCCTTTTCTCTTTGTAATCATGGCAGAGGGTTTAGGTCGCTATCTCAAAGCAGCGGTCCTTGAAGGTTCACTTACTGGGCTGCCACTTCATAACCTTCACCCGGTGCCCTTGCATAGCTAGTTTGTCGACGATACCCTTCTCATGAACACCCCCATGATTAGAGAAGCCACCAAGCTCAACTCAATTCTCTCTGACTTCTCGAATGCCTCAGGCTTGCTGCTCAACCTGGATAATTCCAAACTCTATTTTTTCAACACGCCAGCCTCAGTTCAGAATCACCTTTCAAGACTTCTAAGCATCTCCAAAATCTCCCTCCCTTCCATTTACCTAGGCATTCCCCTAACTAGAGAGTCAGCGAGATCCATTTCATGGGATAGCCTGCTCTTATCTATTGCCAACAGGTTGAACAATTGGACCTTCAGACCTCTAAATATTACTACCAGACTGGTCTTGCTCAAGTCAGTCCTGCAAGCTCTGCCCACTTATCTCTTTACTGCTCTGGCAGCGCCCATCTCGATCATCAAGGCCATCAGGAGTCTCCAAATAAACTTCCTGTGGCAGGGACACCAAAATAACAAGAAATGGGCTTTAGTTGGATGGGACAAACTTTGTAAACCCAAAAAGTTCAGAGGGCTGGGAATTCAGGATCCGGGAAAGATTAACCAGGTCATGGGAGCCAAGATGTGGTGGAGGTGGCTACAACACCATAAAGAACTCTGGGTGCAGATCTGGAAGAAAAAGTACACCTCGAACGCACAGCCTGACCAACTAATCAGATTCAATGAACAGATACAAGGATCCAACATTTGGAACATCGCCTGGCAAAATCGCCCCCTGATTAAGCAGCATGCTTTCTGGGAGGTAAGAAATGGCGAAAGTGCACTCTTCTGGCAAGACTCTTGGCAACAACTACCCCCTCTTAGCAATCTGGAAATCCTCTACCCTCTCAAACATAGGTTACAAAAAAACATCTTCAAAAATGTTAATGACTTTTGGCTCCCAACTCATGGAAGGCAACCTTGGAGACAATGGAAAACGAGCCGGACAAAATTACAGATCATGGAGGATTTCGACCTTCTACTGTGGAAGAACTGTATGCTACACAGGAAAATTCCAATTAAAGAAGGACCGGACATACTTCGATGGGGCCACTCCACTTCAGGCATCTTCTCGGTCAGTGAAGCATACTACCTACAGGGAAACTACCAAAACCAAATTCCTGAAACCATCTGGAGTAAAGTCTGGCAACCAATACTCTGGCCCAAGGTCTCCTTTTTTCTTTGGCTCACAGCTCAAAACCGTATCCTCACCTGGGATAACTTCCTAAATAAAGTCTTTACAGGCCCCTCCAGATGTACCCTCTGCCAACAAAGCGAGGAAACCATGGAACATCTCCTCAACAACTGCCACTACAGTCAACAGATATGGGATTGGGGAGCCCAAGCCATGCGACGCTCCCAGTGAAATCGAGGTAGTATCAGGGATACCTTAGCTAATTGTTAAACGATTTCCTTCCAAAATCCAATTCTCCAGCGTATATGGCAGTTGCTCCCGGGCTTCACATTATGGGCAATTTGGAAAGAAAGAAATAAGAGAATATTCAACTCTAGACCATCCCCTACCACCATTACTTGGGAGAGGGTTACGAGGCTTATCCGTGAAACCGTCCATAGAAAATCTTGGCTCCATGAAGATCTGCAGTGTAAGCCCGAGGAGGAGATTATTCTTAAAATATGGGACTTGCAAATGCGTGTGCAAACACAGGGGAAGATTAAAAATGGACGAGCTAATAGTCCCACGGTATGGACCCCACCCCCCTCAGGCTTCCTCAAGATTAACTTCGATGGGGCCTCTAGGGGTAACCTTGGACCAGCTGGTTTTGGAGCTGTCCTTTGGAACCACACGGGTAAGATTATTCATATGATGGTAGGCTTTTTAGGTGAAAACACGAACAATGTGGCGGAGCTCACAAGCCTGGTCAGAGGCCTCCAAGATGTTGTTCAACACCAGTACCATCGGCTTTTTATTGAGGGAGACTCCCAAATCATAATTCAACTCATCTCCAAAATCCTTCACGGTGAACTCCCCAGGCGGATTTCCCCTAGCTGGAGATTCTCAGGACTTCTGGAGGATTTCGGAGATCTCATCCACCCCAATTTCATTCTAATCCCCTCTCATGTGAAACGAGATGCTAACAAGGTTGCGGATCACCTGGAAAATACTAGAATTGACTCAAAGTCAGAACTCATATATTGGCAAGCCCGTCTCTCTGATGATACAAACCTCTCAAGGCGATGCAGAGACCTTGCAAGCAGAGACTTCCTAGCCCCGGATGGGGTGACACGTGGCAATTCATTGACACCGGGCTTAGCACTAAGCCATAGCATAAATGTTGATGGCCGCCACCCACCAGCCTGCATTTACGATGGTAGACGACCATAACAACAGTTCTACGGTGGAGGGACACCTCCCTCGCGCGAACACTCTCGCTCACAACGCACTCAACATGACAAGGTTTATGGAGGGCTAGGTGACTTCAGCCTTTGGCAATTTGTTTTTTCATGTGCCTGGACGGAGTGGGTCTGCTCTTGCTTCAGCTCTCCTCATCGTATGGGAGCTCTGGTGCAGCCTTGTATTCTTCTCATCGCGTCCCACTCCCATCTCGCTGCAATTCGTTGAGGAAATTCCTGGCAATTTGCTTTTTCATGTGCCTGGACATAGTGGGTCTACTCTTGCTTCAGCTCTCCTCATTGTCTGGGAGCTCTGGTGTAGTTCTGTATCCTTCTCGTCTCGGCTTACTCCCATCTTGTTGCACCCTCACTGTATCGGCATCTATTCCCTGGCAATTATGATTAGAAAGTGGGGCAGGCCTCGCCGTGGCTCGGCCTGGTACACCCACAAGGCGTAGTGGCAAAATAAAGAGAAGCTGGAGCGTGCTCTGGCGATGGCGACCTCCATTCTCTGAAAGAAGGCTCGAGCCGAGAAATTGGCTCTGCATGCCATCATTGCGGAGACAGGAGTTGGATGTAGCAGCGAAACCACGACAATTAAGCCTGGAGATAGGCAGGAGGATGGTGTTGCGAACGTGTTTCCCACCTGTTACATGGAAGAAATTCTGTTCATGGAGGACTTGACGACCACCCCGGAGCCCCAAGCCATGGAGGCGACACACTGGGATGGAAGCGACCCAAAAATTGCTCTGGCAGATGACATCCCCAGGTGCATTGTTGAGGAAATTCCCTGGCCGGGTGACTATAGCCCCACCAGCCATGATATGCAGGCAATGTTCAAGGAAGAAACGCGGGATAAAACTAGAGCAGAAGTGAACATAGACAACAATAGCTCGACGAGGAAGGAAGAAGTGGATGGTGCAGTGCTGATGGAGCTCGAAGCTGGAATTGGAGCGATCGTGGAATTGAGGGATGTATCCCTCAATGACGTGGGTAATGGCTTGCATGGCTCTCTCCTCCGTGCAGAGCATCTGGCTCTGGTGTTCAAACTCCAAGGCCACATGGCAGACCTGGAGTATAGATCCCTTCTCATGGGCCAGCGTTTGGACCTGCTCCTTGACGCATACTCCAATGCTCCAGCTAAGCGGAAGTTCCCTCTCTGTGTGCAGGCATTTGCCATCCCGGCTGGGTCCACGTGGCAGACAGGCAAGGGTGACAGGTCACCAGGTATCTAGGTCTTCTATGCTTTTTCTGTTTCTTAGTTTTATCATGCTACTGTTATATGTCCATTTGGACTATAGCCATCTGTCATGGTTTCCTCCGGGCAGGACAGATGCTATTTTGTTTCTTGTTTTATCATGCTACTGTTATATGTTCTCCAAACTATGCTGGTTTCCGATAAACGACAACATTTTTTGGTGACTCGGACCTATATCACTGTACATTTTGTCAAAGTTTCTTCGATAAATTAATATAGCAAGTTCCACCTTTTTTACTCAAAAAAAATATATATATCTATGCATATAAAAAAATTTGCGTCATATATATATATATATATATATATATATATATATATATATATATATAGATTTTATTTATTTTTTCTTTCGATTGCTTATGTGTTTATACGAAATTTACGAGCTGAACAACATCCTACAAATTGGAATATGCTTTAAATTTGGACTAGCAATAATCGATTAATATATATTAATATCAATACTATTGGAATAAGTATAAACACTTTCTCTTTAAATTTTTCCTGTTTTCTCCCACTCTATTATCCCTTTGTGGTTTGATATTTAGTCGCATCTCTATGATCACGGCCTCCTGGATTCGTGGATTGGAAGATGCTCATATTTATCTATATTTTCACACCATGAGCCCGACCGACCATGGTCCCTTTCAATACTTATCCAATTATCTGACCATCGGGTCCCAGGTTTGCGGTATCCAACACTTATTTCCCTTGTTCCGTCATATACTTCTTACACCCAAAAAAAATTTGTGATCTGCAATTTATGCTTTTACTAGTGAGAACTCACCAGGGGTTCGAAAAGATTGGCATTAATAAACGGACAATAGATGTTGTTCTGTGAGATACTTATCCATTTTTCCCTTTTCTTCTTCCCGTCTATTATCTCTTTCTGGTTATATACTTAGTCTCATTTCTATGATCACAGGTTTTAGGGTTGGTGGGCTGACAAATTTTCATATCCATCTATATCCTCACATGACCAATTTGATCGACCACTATTCCTTTCCATACTTAGCCAATTTTATGGCAGTGATTTTTAGGTTGGTGCTTTTGAACTCGGTTGCTTCTTGTTCCATGATATACAGCTTGAACTCAAAATTTCTATGATCTAAAATTCCACCATGGACTCCTCAAACTCGCAAGATTCACTCTACCAGGGTTAACAAATGTTTCAAAGCATCTATCACTACGACTGTTGTTCCTTTCTATACTTAGCCAAAATTTTCCACCTATTCTGTGATATACATCTTGCACCCAAAAAATTCCCTGATCTACAATTCCACCCCGGGCTCCTCCATCTCGTAGGCTTCACTTTACCCGAATTCATAAAAAGTTTCAAACCATTTATGGCTCTCTTCCATCCCCGCCAAAATTGCACCCTTCCCAATGCACATTAATTATTTTGGTCTCTAAATTAACTTCCATTGTTACGTGATCTACAAATATCACTCGGACCTCCGCCATATACAAATTGACTACCGGACTCCGACATCGTCCCCTCTTCCATGTTACACATTATGCATTCAAATGTTTCGAGTGATACAATTTGACCGTCGGGGCCTCATGTCTTCTAGCGAGACCTTGTCACCCTATTTTGGATCCTCGGGTTGGTGGGTTCACAAAATCTCCAGTTCCTAGTCATTGTTTCCTCTGCCGGCCACATTCATACTTCTTTCTAAATATGAAACAACAAAGGTTTAATAATAATATGGCATCATGCAACAACCCTAAAGATCGTCATTAATAAGAAAAAGCCTTGAGTACTAACCATCCCTACAGAACTTGTCCAGAAACATACAAAGAAGATCTTGCCAGGTAATGGGAAAGCTATTACAAATTTCAATATATTAGCGAAAATAGGTATGGGCCACTGTTTCCCTATTCCATACTTAGAAACTTTTTCAATTGCAGGTTCCCATATTGATAGCCTCAAAATTGTGTTTCGAATCTTCCGTGACTTGAAAACAGTGCCCGAAGTTCCGCGATATACAATTTGTCCACTGGAATGCCCCATCACGAGCCCGACCGTCCATCATTCCTTTCAATACTTATCCCCAAGTTGGTTGTATCTCCATGATGTGGTACATTTACTATGTATCAAGTCCGGCCTACCGTTTCCCTATTACATACTTAGACACTTTTTCAATTTCGGGTTCCCGGACTGGCGAGCTCAAGATTGTGTTTCCAATGTTCTACGACTAGAAAACGGTACCCAAAGTTTTGTGATATACAATTTTTCTATAGGAATTCACCTCCATGCCCTCTTTCATGTTACACGTTATGCGGTCAACACTCTCAAGAGATACAATTTGACCCTCAGGCCCTCACCTCTGTTGGTTGTATATTGTAGCCCTATTTCGAAGCATCACTAACCGCTTTCGATAATTAGCCATTCCTTAATTGTTGTTCCCTATCCCCACCACCTTCCTACTTCTCTTTGGATATGCAATTGGCAAGATTTAATGCTAACACTTCATCATGCATGAACCTTAAACATGTCATTAATGAGAAAAAGGCTCAAGGAGATCTCCCACACTTATGCCATATACAAATCGGCCGCTAAACTCCCATATCATCCCCTCTTTCATGCTACACATTTTTCACTCAAGTTTTGAGAAATACAATTTGACCCTAGGGAAGTCACATCTCTCGGGGAACCATTGTCACCCTAATTTTGAAGCTCGTCCGACCACCTTCCATACTTTCCCATTTCATGGAATCTCTTTCGCGGATCCTTAGGTTCGCGGGTTCACAAAATCTCCATTCTTAGTCACTGTTTACTATGCCCGCCACCTTCACAGTTCTTTCAAAGTATGCAACGACCAAGGTTTAATGCTAATAGTTCATCATGCAACAACCGTACAGAATGCCATTAAAAATAAAAAGCATCGACAAGACAGTGAAATTTAAATGAAGCTCGACTCCTCGAATTTAAATGAATTTATTTTCTCTTATTTTCTCTTTTCTACCCAGAGACATGCATAAAAGATCTTGCCACATAGTGGGATATATATTACAAGTTTCAATATATTAGCAAAAATGAATCCACCCATCCATTTCCCTATTCCATACTTGAGCCACTTTTTCAATTGCAGGTTCTCGGATAGGCGGGCTCACGTTTGCACTTCCATTATTCTGTGTCCTGCAAACATTACCCAGACTTCCGTGATATACAAATTTCCCTATAGACTGTCCCATCATGCCCTCTTCTGTGTTATGCATTTTGCACTCAAAAATTTCTGAGACATACAATTTGACGCTCAGGCACTCACCTCCAATGGTTGTACCTTGTAACCCTATTTTGAAGCCCGCCCGACCACTTTCGATATTGAGACACTCCTTAATTTCTCTTTCTCGTCCCTATTAGGACGATACAATGTACCTTTTTGCCCACACTTTTTGCCACCATTACAGTCTTGTTTCACTCACATTTAAACTCATATTATCACTTTACCCTATCTTTCCAAAGGTATACAATGTCTCTTCTCTTTACTATATATTTAATTTGTTTTGTATATAATTTTACATTACTCTCGTACTTAACCATTGATCAGAAATGTATAAGTGCTGAAACAGTTCGAACTACAGATTAACATTGAGGCCTGTTGCAGAAACAGTTAAAGCACGCAAACCCTGTGGCTGAAACAGTCTGTGGACTACGATGCTGAAACAACAACTTCTACACTCTTCATGGTCTACAATGATGAAACAACAACTCATACAGAAGAAGTTGTTACACAGTCCATGGTCAATGATGCTGAAACACAGAAGAAGTTGTTACACAGTCTGTGGTCAACGATGCTGAAACACAGAAGAAGCTGTTACACAGTCCGTGGTCAATGATGTTGAAATAGCAACTCACACAGATTGACTACAATAGCCGCACCTTGAGCTAGTATCAACCATCGCTGCTGCCTGAGACCAAGTTGCCGAAGTAGTCAGAACGCAAATCCCGTGGCTGAAACAACCCACAATTTGCGATGCTGAAACAACATACAACAACAGTAACAGAAGACAAATAAAGAAGCTGTTACTCCAGCCACAACAACAACACCTCACTCAGCACTTGTAATAGCATTCTGTTGCGGGAGACTAGGATATCCTATTCCAGTTTAGAAAGTCGATCTGACTAAGAATAGGACTCAGATGTACACCTGTAATTTGTTGATCAAATTGTATCGAAGGGATGCTCCTCTTTAAATAAGAGGAAATCACCATTAGAGGGGGGATTTTGTTTTAGCTAAGGAGGATTTACAGAGAAGGATGTGTTTCATTTTCAGACATTGTAATATGATACAGTTGACAGATAAATAAAAGACTGTTTTGAGCACTTCTCTCTAGCTCCTTTCGTTTCAGGGGAATCTTGTGAGAAGGGAGGGCCCACCTTCTTCACCAGATTCACCCATTAGCTTTGTTATGTGTTAGTGTTATTTCTGTTTATGCCTTGATTAAATTCTATTTTGCTGAAACACTACTTTACTGAACTCTGTTTTGCTGAAACACTACTTTACTAAACTCTGTCTTGCTAAAACTCTGCTTTACCGATTGTTACATTGTTTTCATATGATTCATGCTTGGGTAATTGTTAATCATTCTAGTTAGCAATCCTTCTTGGTGAATTTATGAAAGCTCAGTAATCAGGGACAGGTGTTGAAGATTCCTGCTTAGGAATTAGGGTCCTGTTCTCTGTTAGGGATAGTTAGCCTTCAATGCATGTCAATTATTTTAATGAAGTTCCTGAAAGTGTGCTAATCAGAAATAGGTGCTGAAGATTCTTGCTTAGGAATTAGGGTCTTGTTCTCTAAGAGTTAGTTAGTCTTCAGTGTGTGTTAATCATTTCAGTTAAGCGATGAGTTCATGAAGTGTGATGATCAGAAACAGGTGCTGAAGATTCCTGCTTTGGGAATAGGGTCCTGGTCTCTGGTTACAGAATAGTTGGTCTTTCCTTTTGCAGTGTCTTGAAAGATTTCTTTTCCAGGTTGTTATTTTTAATGTAATCCATGATTCTTTGACAGTTATTTCTTTAAACATTGAGCTCTACTATAGGTAGGTTGCTTTCCTGTATTTCAAGTTAGAACTTCAGTTTGTTCAAGGCAAAGTGTGATTAATATGTTTTTACTACAACTCTAGGTTGATTTTTGAGATTGAGCATATATAGTGCGTGATTACCTTTGAAATAAACAGACTTCCTTGGGTTGACAATTTATGTAGCACTTGATTGTTTAGTTAATTAAGCAATTATAGTGACCAACATTTTGGCGCCGTTGCCGGGGAAGGTAATTGTAGATTTCAAAAGCACTTATGATTTTTCAGATACAAAGATTGCATGAGAGGACGCGGAGACCCCAAAGACACTGACCCTATAGGTGGCAGGGGCAGAGGAAGAGGAGGAAGAAAGAATTATATTGACGAGATTATATCAAAGTCTGAATCTACTACTCAACGACCAAACCTTCGGAAACAAAAATCCCAGCCTTCATTTCAAGCAAACTTTGAGACAGGGAAAGAAGTTTGGAGTCTTGATACAGTCTAGAAACTAGCAGGAAACATTGAGGATAGAGCAAGCATAGCAGGGGAGCAGACAGAAGAAAACATGGATGAGTATAATGAAGAATTGCATCATGAAGAACAGGCAGGTCCTGAAGGAGAGGTAAATGATGAAAACTCTTTCTCCACATTAGGATTTCCTATTGGTGATCTTCCTAGAGGGGTAGCCCCCATGAAGAACATTCCACTCTCAACATTACCTAACTTTCATGGTTTGTCTTCAGAAGATCCTGATGAGTTCCTTTTTGAGTTTGATATATTATGCAGAAGTTATGATTACATTTCCAATGCTCAAAAATTAAAACTATTTATAGCAACATTGAAAGGAAATGCACTAAGATGGTTCATGAGTCTTGGAGGCCATGTAATCACAACATGGGACCAAATGAAACATAAATTCCTGAACAAATACCAGGACTATTGCTGAACAAGAGAAAAAAGGGAGGAACTATTCAAGATGATGCAGAAAGAGGATGAAAATCTGGAGGACTTTGTAGAAAGGCTACAGTATAATCTGCAAAGATCCAGTCACCCCAATATAAGTAAAGATATTCTTAAAACCATATTATTAAAAGGAGTAAGGGATGACTGTCTAGATATGCTGAATATGATTGGAAAATGGGACATATCTAAGGAATCATACGATGAAATTGTTAACCTATGCAAAATATGTTCAAGAGGAGCTTCAAGAAATAGATCAAATAGCAGGGACACCACATTTTCAAGATTCCAAAAATCAGCCAATGGGGGAGGAACAAGAGCCGAAATAGGTAATTTACTTGAAGGTTTTAAAACTAAAATGTTAAGCTCTTTTGCCTCACAAATTGACACCCTGTAGATTCAAAAGAAGCAAGCAGAAGCAGAAGCAGCTTTGTCCATCTTTTGTTCTAAATGTAGAGACAAGCACCCATGAAGGGAATGTCCATTGGACAAAAATCCAATCTGCACCATCTGTGATAAAGATCATGAGACTCAACAATGTCCTTCAATACCAGGAATCAAGGCATCATTACAACCAATTGATGAAGAAGCTGAATCTGTCTATCTGTTGACACAGAGAAGACAATGGAAACCGCGGGGACAAGGTATGAATCCTAACATGCCATTTACATCTTCTAATCGTTGGAATAACTATCCTTCTTTAAATCAAATGAGTTACCCTCCCTATAATCAAATGCAATATCTGAATCAAATGAATTACCCACCCATGCAACAAACTAACCCACCCTTTTTTGATCCATCAATGTGGACTCCTTGGCCTCCACAGCAACAACAACCATATCAGAACCAATGGAATCCAAATTGGAGAGGACAACAACCCCCCTTCCCAAATCAATTACCTCAATCACAATTTCTGCAACCACTCTCCTTACCATCAGGTACTCCACCGAATAATCAAATGATGAGACCCGAGCTACCTGTACAACCTAACCCTAACCCCAATAATAAAGTTGTGCAGTGCATTGATATTCATAACCAGCCTACATTTTCTTTTCTCCCTGCGCAATGCAACGATATTCATTTACGATCTGGGAGAATAGTAGAACCTATCATAGTCGATGTTACCTCTTCCGATAAAGAGGAAACAAAGGAGCATGATGTACCTGAAGAGGTACAATCATCCTCTAACAATGCTATTGAAACAACAAAACCACCATTTCCTGAGCGTTTAGCTTTGACTAAAACGCCAGAGCCACCTGCTTTCAATATTCTAGGGGAATTACAGAATCTTTATGTCAAAATTCCTCTACTACAAACACTCCGAGATGTACCAATTTATGCCAGGACGATGCAAGACATTTGTGTTAAGAAGCCTGGTAGGAAAATTAAGGATCCCCTCACAGTCCATGTTATGGGTGACTTGTCTGCACTAATGTCAGGTAAATCCCCCCCAGTTAAATATGGTTATCTCGACCACCCTACTGTCTCAGTACAAATTGTAAAAATGATAATCCCTCGAGTCCTGATAGACTTAGGTGCCGCTATCAATATTATGACTCTGGAAACCTCACAACTGTTACAATTGCAAAATGAAACCCGAGACACCCCAACTATCCTAGAATTAGTTGACCAATCCACAATTAAACCAGAGGGAGTCATTGAAGACCTAATTATCTCAGTAGAATCTTGGAATTATCCAGCTGACTTTGTCGTACTACAACCTAAAACAAAGTTGGGGGGGCACCCTCTAATTTTGGGCAGGCCTTGGCTAGCCACAGCAGATGCTTTTATCAGCTGTAGATCAGGTTCAATGACAATTTCCAATGGTTACAAAACTAAATAGCTTACTCTCTACCCTCATGCTACACCCCTGATTAATAATGATAATTCTGTATGGGTAGATTTTGATGATCAACTTACCCAACCCATCTTGACTATCGGACAAGCTCTAAGCCTTAAAAACGCCACTGAGGATGAAGTAATTAATAATTTTATTTGTGAACCCTCCTCTGTGACTCTAGAAACTCATAACCAACTAGCTGCACTATTGGAGTCAGATAATCAGGAAAACCTTAACTCTGAAAACCCACCCCAAACATCTGCCACCAT
>ML793753.1:264373-276130 GCA_009831015.1 Picea engelmannii
ATAATCAAATCAAAATTGCACCTCAAGATCAAGATAAAACCACTTTTACTAGCCCTTGGGGAACCTTTGCTTATAGAGTTCTCCCATTTGGACTATGTAATGCACCAGCAACCTTCCAAAGAGCAGTTTTAGGAATCTTTTCTTATATGCTTAATGAATCTATGGAAATTTTTATGGATGACTTTACTCCTTATGGTGTTTCTTTTCAAGAAGCACTACAAAACCTTGAGAAAGTGCTTAAATTATGCATACAAGCCCAACTCTCCCTAAGTACCGAAAAATGTCATATAATGATGAGTGAAGGAATAGTGCTTGGACATTTTATCTCATCTCAAGGAATTTAGGTGGATCCATCCAAGATACAAGTCATTAAGGATCTTCCTACTCCCAAAACCCAAACAGAGGTAAGAAGTTTTCTAGGACATGCTGGATACTACAGAAGATTTATCAAATTTTTTTCCAAAATAGCTTCTCCCCTTTTTGTGTTATTGATGAAAAATGTTGAATTCAAATGGACTAACTCTTGCCAGGAAGCATTTAATACACTTAAACATGAGTTATCATAGCTCCTATTCTTAGAGGACCTGATTGGACACTTCCCTTTCATATATCCTCTGATGGTTCAGATACTGCAATAGGAGCTGTCTTGGGACAAGAAGAAAATCATTTCCCTTATGCTATTTATTTCATCAGCAAGAATATGACTCCTACTGAACTCAATTACACAGTTACCGAAAAGGAATTCTTAGCAGTTATCTATGCTATTAATAAATTTAGACATTACATTACTGGCTACTCTACTCTTGTCCATACTGATCACTCAACTATCAAATACCTAATGAACAAACCTATCACAAACGCTCGAGTCACCAGATGGTTATTATTATTGCAAGAATTTGATATTAAAATTGTAGATAGACCAGGAAAATAAAATGTAGTTGTTGATTTCCTTTCTCAGTTGACACCTGATGATGATACCCTAGTAGATGATTCCTTTCCTGATGAATATCTATTTGCAGTTTCTGCTCACTCACCTTGGTATGTAGACATCGCTAACTACTTGGTTGCAGGGAAGTTACCACCACACCTATCCTACCGAGAAAAAAGAAGAATCATCCAACAAAGTGCTCGGTATAGTTGGATAAGTGGGTGGCTATTCCATACAAGACCTGATCAAGAAATCCGAAGGTGCATTAGAGAAGATGAGGTTTATGATCTACTAAAAGCTTGTGATGATGGCCCTTGTGGAGGGCATTTTGCTGATAAGAGAACAACACATAAAATTCTCAGGATGGGGTACTATTGGCCCTCACTTTTCAAAGATGCAAAGAAATATGTCCGGGCCTGTGATAGCTGCCAAAGAGTGTGCCAACCTAATCATAGAGATGAAATTCCATTAAACCCCCAGATAGTACTTGAACCATTTGAAAGATGGGCCTTAGACTTTGTAGGACCCATTAACCCCCCATCCAATCAAAAAGTTTACATAGTGGTCTACACAGACTATATGACTAAATGGGTGGAAGCTAAAGCACTCCACAGAGCGATCGAAGAAGAAGTTATAGATTTCTTATTTGAAGACATCTTCATCAGATTTGGAGTGCCAAGAGAATTAGTTACAGATGGAGGACCTCCTTTCACTTCTCATGGTTTTAAAGCCACCCTTCAAAAATATCATATTCAGCATAGAATGACTACAGCATACCACCCCCAAGCCAATGGACAGGTGGAAAGCACAAATAAAGTAATAGAAGCTATTCTCACAAAAACAGTGAAGGAAAACAAAAAGGACTGGTCTCACAGGCTCCCTGAAGCATTATGGGCCTACAGAACTACCTGGAGAAATACTACAGGATTCTCTCCCTATGCATTAGTCTATGGAAAGAGTGTTGTCTTTCCTATGGAATTTGAAATCAAAACCTTAAGGATTGCTTTAGCTGTCAACCTTGATTTGACCGATGCACAGACAACCAGGTTGCAGCAGCTTAATGAATTGGATGAAAAAAGACTAGATGCCATTCATTAGACAACTATGATTCAACAACAAAGATCAAAATGGCATGACAAAACTATCAAACATAAGCAGTTCCAAAAAGGTAATTGGGCCCTACTATATGACTCTCGGTTCAAAGAATTTCAAGGGAAACTACGTACAAGATGGCTTGGACCTTACGAAGTAGACACTATTTTTCCCAATGGAACAGTAAGGCTCCTCACAATCGATGACTCTAAAACACCGTTACTTGTAAATGGTCATCGGCTCCGTCTGTACCAGCGCCCTATTTCCAAAGAAGATTTTAAGACTACATGTGTGGAAGACTCTCATTACCTCTTTTTAGAGGGGGCTCCTACCCCTCATTGCAATTAACTCTTTTTAAGTTAATTTCTTTAGTATTAGATTAGATTTCATTTACTAATAATCCATGTCAAGAAATACCATGTTACAATCAATTTTTGCAGATTTCTGATCAAAGCACAGGCCTACTAAGAAAGGACGATCCTACTTCAAGAAGAGGCAAGCTTTCCCATTGCTGAAACACCATTGTTCAGCAACTCTTTGCTCCTTCCCATTACTGAAACACCACTGTTCAACAACTCTTTGCTCTTTCTTCATTGCTGAAACACCACTATTCAACGACTTTTTGATTTTCCCCCACTGCTGAAACACCACTGTTCAACGACTTTTTGATTTTCCCCCACTGTTGAAACACCACTGTTCAACAATATTTCACACCATTTTCCCCCATCGTTGTTCAACAACCTTTCACCATTTTTCCCCATTGCTGAAACACCATTGTCAGCAACCTTTCACCATTTTCCCCATTGCTGAAACACCATCGTCAACAACCTTTCACCATTTTCCCCCATCACTGTTCAACAACCCTTCACCATTTTTCCCCATTGCTGAAACACTATTGTCAGCAAATTTTCGCCTTCTCCCCATTGCTGAAACATTACAGTCCAACAATTCTTCACAGTTTTCATTGACGAAACAACACCGTCCAACAATTGTTTCGCCCTTCTTTCTGTTGCTGAAACACCAACTTTTCAGCATTCTCTGTCAATAAGCTTTTGTGCTTTTATACTACATTTTGTCCTTCCATTCAACAAATCTGTGATACAATTCAATCTAACAAATCAAAAGTCTCCTCCATGGCCACTGCAGAACTATTATGGACATGCATTATATTTTGTTTGAAGTACGAATCAAAAGGTAACGGTGAGGTATGTAAATTTTATGTAAATACAATTAAGCTATAGTTAATGAGAAGATTCCAACTCATCATTACCACTCATGTAAAATCATTATGAGCCGCACTTAAAATGGGGGGAGGAAATATCGAACTTTTATACCATCATTTCACACGTATCAACCACTGCCATTCCTATTTACCATCCTTTCGTTTGTTTCACCACCATTTGCATGCCTTTACTCGAAAAAATCACTCTGTACAGAAGTTGTTACTCAACTCTTTGACATTGTATTTTACTGAGCTGGTAGCTATGGGAGGCTTTGTTATAAGGTACGAACCTGCCACGACAGCCTTGTTAGAACACTATCCAGTAGCCTATCAAATTTTTCTGCAGGCAGGATGGCTCAGTTATTTTCAGAGACTCCAGTGGTATGATCAACAACAGGTTCTCCAATTTGCTCAAAATCTCCAGGAAGACCATTCCATTGTTCAAGGGGTTTGGATTTCAGTTATAGAAGAGGATATAGCACAGGTTTCGGGTCTCCCTACCAATGGAATTCGCATGTTCAGCCGCAAACATATCATTCTGAATGCCTAGCAGGATTTCCTCTTGCCAGGAGAACAAATTGAACCTAAAGGTCGGGGTGTCCGACTCAGCTCGTTACCGCCTCCATGGCCAGAAGTTTCAAAATTCGTCAAACACTACCTTACCTGCGAAGGCCGATACCAGGTAGTCTACCAGTACGATTTTGTCCTATTGTCTCATTTACGACATAATAGACTGGTGAACATTCCTTATTATTTGCTCGGTTGTCTTAAAAATATGTCGCACTACTGTAAAAAGGCTAAATATCCCACCCTTTCACTCACCCATCACCGTCTCATTCAAGTGCTTATCCAAAAGGGTTTTTCTCAACAAAACCCTCCACTAAACAACCCACCCATAGATCCCCAAGAAGCTACTGAAATTCCTGAAAATCTACAGGAACAACAACCACAAAACCCTCCAGATTCTCCAGAAATACCTAACAGTCCGCCTACAGACCCAATTAGCCTAATTAACCCCCCTACCATACCAAGCCGACCCCACACTTTACCAGAATCATCCACTCCTGCCCTTCATATTCTTAGCGATGATTCTGAACCAGACAATTCTCCCTGTCCCATCATTGAGGAAAAACCCACACGTAAATGAAAGAAAATTCCCTTCTTTCCACCCTTTTTACAAAGAAAATGAACAAGGGCCTCAACAAGGCCAGCCACTACTACCATTGCCCTAGACCCCCAACCTATCCGACTAATACCCCGTACACCTATAACCTCCCAAATGCAGGAATCTTTGCCTATTCCACCCACGAGCACTGAAACACAAGAACCAGATGCCCAGGGTGCTGCGACATCATCTGTTTCAAATCAAGTAGCTGAAACACGAGAACCAACTACCCATTCAGTAGCTGAAACACAAGAACCAACTACTCATTCAGTGGCTGAAACACAAGAACCAACCATAGCTGCCACACAAGAACCAGCTACAACTGAAACACAAGAACCAGTTGCTGATATTGATACCGAGATACAGGAATCAGAGGTCCAGGGTGTTGCAACATTACTTTCCTTACATCAAGAAGCTGAAACACAAGAAGTAGTTGCTGATCCTGTAGCTACTCCACAAGAACCAGCTAGTGCGGCTGTGACTGCTATACAAGAACCAGTCACTCCTCAACCAGAACCAAAAATGGCCTCTGTCTTACAAGAAAATGAGTACCTAAAATCTGAACTGGAAGCCTACAAGCAAGATCTAGCTGCATCAAATGAAGCCTATGAGAAGGAACTTAATTTGTACACCCTAGCTCGCACAACGACCATGTCAGAAGGAACTACACCAGAGAATCTGTGTAGAAGATATATGTGTTGTCAATGTGGGGACATCTACTATCAAGCATGCTACAAAGTAATTCAAATCCCAATGCCATGAGCTCCCCCTGCTCCTCCAAATTTTGCAGTCAAAGAAGAACACCCTACTGTTACACAAGAACCAGCAGGACCTTCCAAAATTAAGATTGAGCCCTAGCCTGCAACAAATGTCAAATCTGAAACCCCTGCTTTTGTTAATAAAGCTGTACAAACATTGCCTATTGATGAATCTGCCTCTCCCAGCCAGATTAGTACCCACACCTTTGTGGAACATGCCACTCAGACCCTACCTCGGCCTACTACTTGCAACGCTGAAACACAAACTCAACTATGGGATGAGCAGGCAATAATAGAAAAATGGAAAAAAGAGTCTGTTGTTACACAGGCCAAAATCTTGCAGGAACACAGACAAATCTGGATAAACCAAACCTACTCAAATTGGGAAGCTTTGGAGCAGACACGCCAGGAAGCTCGTGCCCTTAAGAAACAGAACAAAGAGCTAAAAGGCAGATTGCTCCTGATATTTGACTTGGAACAAAAGCTATTGGCTACAAGGAAACCATCCTGCAATTACTCCTTGTTCCTCATGGAACGCCTTACATGGTTTCAGATCAAATCAATCACAGAAGGCAGACCCCATGCAGTATTACATCCAACAGATTTTGTCAAAACCTTTGCAGAAGCCTCTGCTAGGGATCAACACCTCCTCTGTGAGGTATATTTTCATAATGAGGTCATCCCTAAAAATCGACAGCTTAACCTTAACCCTCTTGTCGGTGAAATCTAGATTAGGGCACTCACATCCTTCCTTAATAATCAGATTATATGGCAGGATGACTTCCTAGCTGCCAAGAATAATAAGGAAAATCGCCTTCTCTGGGTAAGGCCAGAACCACAAAATGATGCCACCTTTGTTATAGAGTATTATCAGTTTTTAAAGAAACTAGGGATGACTGAACACATTCAACAACTACAGACAATAGTGCTTCATGATTGTCAACACTCTATTAAATCAACAGATATTGCTGCCCTACAGGCAAATAACATGTTTTGGCAGCAATCTACTGAGAAAAGACAGGGACACAATCCTTTTAGCCCCACTAATCTCGAGATAGCAATCTCCAGGGTACCTAACTACATCAAGTGTGTTCAACAATGTGTTGAAAGTTAGATAGGGTACCAGTTTCATTTTCCTATCCTCTGGTTGCCAACAGAGAAATATCAAGTCCATTATAAATTTCTCAAGAAGGCTGAAACAACAGCTTGGCAAATGTTACAACACGTTCAAGGGTTCAGAGCTCCAACAAACATCACCTTCCACAGCTATTGCTTGAGTAACTTGCACGCTCAGAGTCGGTATTTAGATTCTGATTCAGAGTGAAGTTTCCTGAGGACATGCAACATTTTAAGTTGGGGGGGGATGTTAGGACCATATAATGTACCTTTTTGCCCACACTTTTTGCCACCATTACACTCTTGTTTCACTCACATTTAAACTCATATTATCACTTTACCCTATCTTTCCAAAGGTATACAACGTCTCTTCTCTTTACTATATGTTTAATCTGTTTTGCATATAATTTTACATTACTCTCATACTTAACCATTGATCAGAAATGTATAAGTGCTGAAACATTTCGAACTGCATATTAGCATTGAGGCCTGTTGCTAAAACAGTTAAAGCACGCAAACTCTATGGCTGAAACAGTCTGTGGACTACGATGCTGAAACAACAACTGCTACACTCTTCATGGTCTACAATGATGAAACAACAACTCATACAGAAGAAGTTTTTACACAGTCCGTGGTCAACGATGTTGAAACACAGAAGAAGCTGTTACACAGTCCGTGGTCAACGATGCTGAAACACAGAAGAAGCTGTTACACAATCCGTGGTCAATGATGCTGAAATAACAACTCACACAGATTGACTACAACAGCCGCACCTTGAGCTAGCATCAACCATCGCTGCTGCCTGAGACCAAGTTGCCGAAACAGTCATAACGCAAATCCCGTGGCTGAAACAACCAGCGATTTGCGATGCTGAAAAAGCATACAACAACAATAACAAGAAGACAAATAAAGAAGTTGTTACTCCAATTGCAACAGCAACACCTCACTCAGCACTTGTAATAGCATTCTGTTCCAGGAGACTAGGATATCCTATTCCAGTTTAGAAAGTCGATCTGACTAAGAATAGGACTCAGATGTACACCTGTAATTTGTTGATCAAATTGTATCAAAGGGATTCTCCTCTTTGAATAAGAGGAAATCACCATTAGAGGGGGGCTTCTATTTTAGCTAAGGAGGATTTACAGAGAAGGATGTGTTTCATTTTCAGACATTGTAATATGATACAGTTGACAGATGAATAAAAGACTGTTTTGAGCACTTCTCTCTAGTTCCTTTCGTTTTAGGGGAATCTTGTGAGAAGGGAGGGCCCACCTTCTTCACAAGATTCACCCATTAGCTTTGTAGTGTGTTAGTGTTATTTCTGTTTATGTCTTGATTAAATTCTGTTTTGTTGAAACACTACTTTACTGAACTCTGTTTTGCTAAAACACTACTTTACTAAACTCTGTCTTGTTGAAACTCTGCTTTATCGATTGTTACATTGTTTTCATATGATTCATGCTTGGGTAACTGTTAATCATTCTAATTAGCAATCCTGCTTGGTGAATTTATGAAAGCTCAGTAATCAGGGACAGGTGCTGAAGATTCCTGCTTAGGAATTAGGGTCCTGTTCTCTGTTAGGGATAGTTAGCCTTCAATGCATGTCAATTATTTTAATGAAGTTCATGAAAGTGTGCTAATCAGAAACAGGTGCTGAAGATTCCTGCTTAGGAATTAGGGTCCTGTTCTCTAAGAGTTAGTTAGTCTTTAGTGTGTGTTAATCATTTCAGTTAAGCGATGAGTTCATGAAGTGTGATGATCGGAAACAGGTGCTGAAGATTCCTGCTTTGGGAATAGGGTCTTGTTCTCTGGTTACAGAATAGTTGGTCTTTCCTTTTGCAGTGTCTTGAAAGATTTATTTTTCAGGTTGTTATTTTTAATGTAATCGAGGATTCTTTGACAGTTATCTCTTTAAACATTGAGCTCTGCAATAGGTAGGTTTCTTTCCTGTAATTCAAATTAGAACTTCAGTTTGTTCAAGGCAAAGTGTGATTAATATGTTTTTACTACAACTCTAGGTTGCTTTTTGAGATTGAGCATATATAGTGCGTGATTACCTTTGAAATAAACAGACTTCCCTGGGTTGAAAATTTATGTAGCACTTGATTGTTTAGGTAATTAAGCAATTATAGTGACCAACAGTCCCCGCGACCTTCGTACCTCTTTCTTTATATGCAATTAGTAACCTTCCATGCTAACAACTCACCATGCAGGAACCATCAACATTGTCATTAATGAGTGAAACACTCGAGGAGATCTCACATTAATATGAATTAAACCAAGATCTGCAGAGAGTTATATTATTCCTTCCAATTGTTCATCTCAAACATGGGTCGTCGCGTTGGCCCATTCAGGAAATCTCCAATTCTTAATTGCTCATTTCCGTACCCGCCATGTTCACACTTCTATGTATGCAATTACTAGTCTTTAATGCTAACAACACATCACGCAACAACCGTCAAAATTGTCATTAATGAGTGAAAGTCTCAAGGAGATATCCCATTCACATGCAATGGACCAAGATTTGCGCAGGGTTATATTATCCCTTCCAACTCTTCATTTCAAACATCGTCTGGAGCAAATCAACGTTCTCGTAAACTTATGGCAGCAGCTTGAAAACAGTTCTGTGGAGATACAATGAATATCTTTGGACGTGAGGACCAGAACTTCCAGTGGTCCATGGCATACTCTTACTATTCATCTTGTTCCGCCCAGAACGAAGTGATTTGGACCTATGAAATCGCTCGTGTAGGCTGCATCCCTGAAGTTTTTGACTGTAAGGAGGTGGTCTATTGGTGCACCGAAAAATATATTTCAAGCCAAATAATTATTCCACTGCATGACCATTCTACTGTTTCTTTGTCACCTCAGGTCTTCCGCAAGATGTTAATATTGTTAGAACCAACAATATTGACCTTCAGAGGACAAGACTGCAAACAGTTCCTAGAAAAACATGATAACGGGTTGGACCGCTTATCCAAGTTCCTCGAAGACCCGACAACAGTTCCTGAAGATATCACAAAGTTGCAGATCAGTTCCTTTAGAAATCCATTCCAGGAAATTGCTTGGTTGTTTACAAGAATAATAGGACAAGAATCCACAACAAGAATTTCCCATATAGTTATTTATATTTTGTACTTCACAGTCAATGAGAAATTCATTTTCGATTGGGGAAAGCTAATTTCCATTGAAATCTGTTCCCAACTGTCATGATTCAAAGAATCAAATAAATTTTATATGTCATCCTACTTGATTTTTGCAATAGTGCATTGTTGTCTGTTTACAAAACTGTCTTTGTCCAAGAAAATAAACTATAAATTCAACCCAGTAACATTCTGGTACTAGGCCTTGTGGAGGCCCAAGGCCTCCCATTGTTTTTATGAGGTTTTTAATGGCTTTGTCTCAGTTTTCAAAGATTTATTGTTAGGAAGGGATGCTCCTTGGATGTCTGGCTAGGAACCAAGTTTTTGGATAGGAAGGGGACACTTGAACAAAAGAAAAATTACAGTTTAATAATGATATTTGGCTCCAAGGAAAATCCTGCTTTCCTTCCATGCCACATCACAGACAAGATGTTTGTTACAGAAATAGGAAGGCAATACAACCATTGGTTTCATTTTTTCCATGACAAAAGAAAAAAACAGTTCATTCCTCTGCCCTGGAAAGTTGGGGACTTCGTGTGCAGAAACGTCAACAAGATTGACGATTTCGCAGGCCATTTCAAGAACTTGAACCTAAAATATGTTGAAAGGCTAAAATGGTTTGACCCTAATGGGATTTTTCGAGAACATTTACTATCAATTGGATTTAGCATCTCTTTTATCCATAGACGCTTGAATGAAGACAAAGACAACGACGACAACACTTTTGCTTCTGACTATTGCGACATAGAGACATTGCAAAGTGCAACTGAATTGTACAGACAAGAGGAAAAAGGATTTGGTGAGAAGAGTGTCCAATCCCCGACCAACACTCCTAAGAGAACGACATCAGGGAGCATCTATTCAACAACCCACCCCAGTAAGAAAGAAACCCAAAACTCTTCAAACGGAGGAGGAGATAAGAACCCTCCTCATAGAAAAATTGATAGTTCTCACAAGCTTCCCCTGACGAAGAAGATAAAAAACATTGTAGGGCAGGCGAAATAACCCAAAATTGAAAGTGAGCACATGCAACTTGAAACTTATGTGGATGCCCTGTTGCACAAAGTTGACCCGCACGCGGATGTGATGCACCATAGTTCCACAATGGAAATAGCTGAGACCGACATTTTTGACAAAGATGAATCCTTCGTATTCCAGAGTGTTGTTTTTGACATCCAATCTAAAAATTTAATCATTGAAAAGAGAGATGTAATAAATAAGAAAGGAAAATCTCGTACAGAGATCAACTTTAGGAAAATGCAGTTATCCCAAATAGGAAAAACTATCATTTTCTATTAATGGTGGAATGTCAAATTACAATAGTGGAGTCGGAACTGTGACTGAGTCTCAGCTCTCATCAACTCCCCTAACTTATCTTACAATGATTTCTCCTCAGGCTTCAACAACCTCTATCTGTCATGCAATACAAAGATTTATATGAGAGGGCTCAATGAGCTTCCCTCGCAAGCTAAACTAGTGGTGTCAAATCACCATTCAAAACCCCTGACTACCGAGGAAGATTACGATGATGGAAATCTACTCCAAATTGGATACAGATCTCTTCTATCCTTAACCACTTAATGGAGACCTTATCTCCATCTTGTGCGATGGCACAATTTGGCTCTTCCAGCTTGTCAACATTAAATGCCTGGATCATGCTTTAGATTATCGAAGGAAAAATGAGAGGACGATGCCTCTCCCTTTCTTGAATGTGTACCACACGTGTTAATCAACTGGTGTGTGCTGAGGAGGAGAGATTCTCCTACATCAACAATTCTCTTCCCTAATCAATGATCATGCTTTGGAGCTCAACGTCCTTCCAAATCCTGAACCCATGTTTCCATTTGAAGTGCATGTATCGATCGTTTTCCTAGTTCAGAATCAGAGAGGGAGTATCAAGATTTGTAAACATCATCCCTTCCTTTGTAATGATCAACACCTTGAGATCGTAATGACCTAAATCCATTGCTCATTTTCTATGAAATGACTTGAGCTTGGTGGAGGTGCCTCTCATATGTGTGAAGAGAGTCATCGAGAGTAATGGTAGTGTAATTGCAATGAGCATTGTAACCCTGGTCTATCACCCACATTAATTCAAGGCGCACATGCATTCACTGAGATAGAAGCTGGCCTTCAAAATTCGAGGGGACGTGGGAGAGGTTGTGTACATTTTCCACACGTTTCATCGTATTGGGTGTCATACAAAACACGCCCACTGCATGTCTCTGTTGGAGAGTGGAAACCCCATCCGGGGGATGTTGAATATCAAATTAAAAATATATTAAATATTAGTATAGATTTATCTTAACTCCAAATCTTTCAAGCCATTTCAA
>ML793753.1:327729-341040 GCA_009831015.1 Picea engelmannii
TATAAAGAAGATAAATCAAAGGCATTTCTGTTTTACACTATCATAGCTATTTTTTAGCAACCCGCATTATCAATGGTGCATTGCATGATACTAAGCAGCGCACCATTGATAATATCATGCAACACACCATTGATAATTGGGGTTGATAAAAAATAGCTATGATAGTGTAAAACAAAAATGCCTTTGATTTATCTTCTTTATATATATATAACTAAATTTTTAATTGTGTATAACATATTAGATTTGTTCAACCTTACATGAGACTAATAAATAGGATTAATGTTACAATCTTTTTAATACCGAGCTATTAAATGCACCTTGCTTCTCTTGTTGCAACAAGGATTCCAAGGGGTGTTGAGGAGACATTGAGGCGAGGGTTTGATTTAGGGAATCAAGGGGTGATAGAAGTGCATTTATGTTTTTTTAAAAGGGGTGGTTCGATAGATATGCATTGTATATTTCATATAAGTAGTCTATATTATGTTTTTTTAAACATTAGTAAATTGTATAATGTTTTGGAAAAAATCCACGTAGGTGTGATGATGGAGGAAAGAAACTTGCAATAGTAGGATTAGAGGCTTGAATCACAATAAGGGAAATCAAAGTCATTGATTTAGGAGGGTGGGCTAATCCAAGAAAGGATTTTTTTACCCACTTTGACAAGGCTAATGTGATTCTACGTTCACCGATGTCTGACCAATCTAAGAAAACTAGGCTCTATGTTGATAGGTGTGGTGTTTATGCAGTCCAATATGTGACTAAGATGACCAAACCCTAGGTTAACCAAGCTCTAATCCAACAAAATCGAATTTAGGATAATTGGAAAATGGCAAGCGCAATAGAGCTTCAAGTTCACTTTGCTTTGATATATATATATTTTTTTGTAACATTTGAAATTGATCAAGTATATAATGTTTTGGAAAACCTCCACATTGGTTTGGTGATTATGGTGAACAAATTGCAATAGTGGAATTGAAGGGTTGAATCCCATTAAGGTAAATCAAGGTTATTATCAAGTGATATGATCTATGAAAGGCCTTTCTGACCCACTTGGACAAGGCTAACACGGTTCTACATTAATTGATATTGAACCAATTTAAATAAACCAAACTCTACGCTAATATGTGTGGGATTTAAATTGACCAACATATGATCAAAATGGTCGAGATCTCAGTTAACAAAGTTCTTAATTAATAAACTGAACCTTAGGCTGACTAGCATGTGGCAAGGCTCATCAAGCTTTAAAATCACCTTCTCACATGCCTCCAACTAATCTACCTTCAAAATCACCTTCCTCGCATGCCTCCAACATATAAACCTAAGGTGACAAGACCATTATAATGAAAATCCAATTTAATCAATATGTGTCTATATTGAATAATAACGTGTAACTTAACTAATTAAACTCAACTATCTAAACTTAAATGTACACACATATCATATGCACTACCTTGAGCTTTGTGCATATTTGACAATAAAATAATTTTCATCTCTTGAACATTTGGCACATAAACTCTACACCTATACATGAGGACTTTTACCTCATAACCTTCCAATTTTCTCTGCGACATACCTTGTTGTAAATTCATCTTTGTGTCCACATAGCATTGGTCTGATTTGACAATCTCTAAAATTCTGTCACTCAAATCTGATTTGTACATGATAATGGTTGTAGGATGTAGTTCGTGCACCCTCCCTCTAAGTGCGTCAACCACCTTGTTTTCTTTTCCTTTGATATTCTTGATATCAAGGTCATACTCACTGAGGAATTCCAACCATCTAATTTTTCTGGTATTTAAACTTGTTCGTCCAAATAAATATTTCAAACCACTATGGTATGTTCTGAGCTCAGATATTTTACCCATGAGATAGTGTATCCACATCTTCAAGGCATGCACTATGGATGTCAATTCCAAATCATGAGTAGCATAGTATCTTTCATTCTCTTTTAATTTCATTGATTCGTAGCACACCACATGCCCATTCTGACTAAGGACTCCATCTATTCCTTCCTTGCATGCATTTGTGAACACAACGAAGTCTTCATCAGGATAAAAAATCCTTATTATTGGCACACTAGTCAAATTGTTTTTCAAGTGTTGGAAACTCCTTTCATAATTCGTAGTCCATTAAAATCAGAGACCTTTCTTCTGCAGGGATGTGATTGGGTGTGCAATATTTGAGAAGCATTCAATAAACCTTCTGTAATAACCTGCAAGTCCCATGTAGGATCTCACCTCTACGACATTTCTTGGTGTTGGCCATACTTTAATGGATTTTATCTTCGTCGGGTCCACAACTATTTCTTCCTCTGAAATGACACGACCCATGTAATGAATCTTCCTTTGGTAAAATGAGCACTTGCTCAACTTGACATACAACTGATGTTCCCTAAATACCTTCAACACCATCCTAAAGTGTTTCTCATGCTCTTCTTTAGATTTGGAGTAAATAAGTATGTCATACAAAAATACAATGACAAACTTATCTAGGTAATCTCTGAAAAATTCATTCATTAAACACATGAAGACAACTGGTGCATTTGAAAATCCAAATGACACCATGGTGAACTCGTAATGTCCATACCTCATTTTGAAGGTTGTCTTGTTGATATCTTCCTCTTTAATTTTTACTTGATGATATCCATATATGAGATCAATCTTTGAAAATATATGTGCACCTCTCAGCTGGTCAAATAGGTCATCTATCCTTGGTAAAGGATACTTGTTATTTACTGTTACTTTGTTCAACTTCCCGAGGCCGATACAACGCCTCAACGTACCATCCTTCTTCTTCACAAATAATACTAGTGCACCCAAGGTGACACACTTGGACATATATACCACTTCTTCAAAAGCTCTTCAAGTTGCATCTGTAATTCCTTCAGATCGGGTGTACTCATCCTATAAGGAATCCTGGATACAGGAGTTGCTCCCGACATTATATTTATAGAGAAATCAATATCTCTTTTCGATGGAAACCCTGACATCTCTTTAAAGACATCTTCAAATTCTTTCAGTACTACACAATCTTCAACATTTGGCACTTTATCCTTAGGTGCCTCCTCCATGTGCACTGCAAATACTTGACATCCTTTCCTATATCTTTTATTTAATTGCAAGGATAAAATTTGTCTAATATTTATATCTCTTGGAATTCCTTGAACTGTTCTTAAGTTCCCTTTCTCATCCAAGCAAGTAAATTCCTTGTTGTAACAGTCTAGAACAACATGATGTTGGTCCAACCAATCCATACCAATGAGGCAATCATAAGAGCCCAAAGGTATGATATTCAAATCATATTTTGTTCTCAATCCATTCATATCTATTGGACATGTCTTAACCATCTCAGTAATTTTCCTTTTTTCCCCTGTAGCTAATAGCACCAACCAAGGTTTTTCAAGCTTGCTTCTCGGCAATTGGAATCTTTCCACCATCTTAGGATCTAGATAACTATGACTAGCTAATCAATTAATTAAAATAGCAATGGATTGGTCATTACTATTACCTTCCACTTCGATCATGTGCGATTGAAAGTTAGCTTGCTTGTTATCTAGGGCTGTGTAAATCCTGCGTACATTTCTTCCCATATCCTCAATTGTCACAACTTGTTGTACACTGTGCACAGTCCTCTCATTTTCATCTTTTTGAGGGAAATCTCTGTACATATGATCTTCACCACAACCCCAACATTGAATAGGTTGTTGCCTTGATATTTGCCCCACTGCCTCAGTTATTGTGGGCTCCTTGGGAGTTGGTTTTCAATTTCTTTGCGCAATATTTAAAAAAAAATGGTGGCTTAGTCCCCTTCTTCCTCTATTCCACCTTGCTTTTCATATTGTCTTCATTTATACTTTTGGTAATCCAATCTTCCCCTTTGTTGATCATAGACACATTTAGCTTACCTTATGGTTTCTTCCAATGTATTTGGATCACCATACTCTATATTATCGCTGATAAACAAGGGCAGCCCACTCAAGTACCTCTGAATGTTAACTTTCTCATCCTTGATGAATGCAACATATTTCAACAGTTCTAAGAATATTCTTTCACACTCATATATTGTCATAATTATAATATTGAGTTCAAAAAAATCCTTCATTCTCTTGTCATATTATCGCTTCGTTAAGTATTTATTTTGAAAATACCTATTAAACTCCCTCCAAGTAACCTTCTTCTCATCAATGTGTTGCACTTGCATGAACGAATCCCACCACATTGATGCTTTTCCTTTTAGTTGATAGATTCCAATTCTCCCTTATGCCTGCATAGAGTAATTATGCAACTGGAAATACTTCCTCATGCCCAACAACCAGGTCTCTGCATATTCATACTTCTTGTGCTCACTGTCAAAGGTAGGAGGCTTGATCTTATTCATTTCTCCCTATAGCTCGTCCACCTCGATCCTCCTCTTTTGTTTTTTGACAGGAGATGGACTTGAACTACTACATGCTTTCCTAAATGAATTCTTTGGTGAGTGGTGATGTTTCCTATCATTACTTCTTGTTTCTCTTCTTTCACCATGATACTTGTGACTCCTTGACCTATTTGACTCTATTTCCTTATCCATTTTCTTTTCTATTTTGTCCAAAATTTATCAAATTGATATTGAAGCCGTCTTGTTGCTCCTTGGCTTTCATAAGCCTTTCATTATTAACTTTATAGTTTTGGACATCTTTTTTTAGTCCCTTTATGGTTTCTATCAAGTTTATGTTCTCCTGCTTAGATTATGTACCATCAACACCCAAACTGACATACAAATCCCTGAATTCATCATTATGGTTGTAAGTTCTCTATGCATCCTCCATGTTTTTTTACTTTCTGCGTTGATTTTTTCTTGCTCTAATAATTGTTAATTCTGCAAAATGTGCAGGCAATAAGATTTGTTAGTTGAATTCATGCGACAACTTCATGAAAAATCTACACCATTTTGTCAGAATCCTTTCTTCTCATTCCTTGGATGATTTTAACATCCCAAATTCTAGTGCGAACACCGACTCATGAATATTTTGCGCACATCACGACTTTGCACCGTGCACCAATATTTTTCCGTGCACAATAAGTTATGCACTATGCAAGACCAATACTTAGTGCACACCACAATTCCATGTTGATCTCTGGCCCATACCAATCCAATGTTGAACCAATAGCTCTACAACTTCTTGTTGATCTCTTGCCTATACAAGTCCAGTGTTAAACCAATAGCTATACAACTTCTTATTAATCTGTAGCCCATACAAGTCTAGTGTTGAACCAATAACTCTTATACAAACACATCCAAACCTGACCATACATGATAGTTACACTCCCAAGTATACGACATGAGAAGGTCCCATTGAATACCATTCATTATTATGATCGTTTAGTGGTTGATCCCTAAACAACAATTATGGTTGGGCTACCTCTTCATTCAATTATGGTTAGCCTCCATCTAGAATAATTTATTCTTTGTATGAGTATTAAATTAAGTTTTAGAGAGTTCGAAAGGAGTTAACTTAAATAAATAATATAATATGGGTTGTGTAAGGTTGGAACATGTGAATCATCATTTCAACAAAATTATAATATGGGTTGTGTAAGGTTGGAACATGCGAGTCAACATTTCAATAAAATTATATTCCACTACGAACCTTTATTTTTAAATTTTATTTCAATATGTGAACTCTCACATTTTAGTTTGAAAATATATTGCATTTTAGATTTAGTAATGAAAAATAAAAGTTAAATTGTATTTTTTTCACTAAATTATGACATTATAAAAATAACAATCAATATAAATTTATTATACTTTGTATATTTTATACTCATATTTTAATTAAACCATAAATAAATAAATAAATATGTATGTTGAGAAGTGTTAATATTACTCATATTTTAATTAAATAATAAATAAATAAATATTTATGTTGAGAAGTGTTAATAGTTACTCATATTTTAATTAAATAAATAAATAAATATTTATGTTGAGAAGTGTTAATAGTTTTGGTGGGTAGATGCATCACATCTGTGATATTTGTTGATTCAAAATAATTAATTGATATAAAAAAAGTGAGAAGTTAAGAAATAAAAAATTGATATATATCCATTTTCATATATTTGGGATGTTAAACATTATAATTTTTTTTTAAATCTTTGCAAATGATTTATCTTAATTTCTAATCTATCAAGTATTAAGAGTACGCAAATATTTTAAAGTAAAAAAAATGTAAAAAATAAAAAAATTTACAATTCAAAAGATTGAAATCCAAAATTAAAATAAATCCAAACTAATAATAATTCTAGTTAATATACATTATAATTAGACATACAATAAATAACATTTCACCTACATATAATAAATTAATAATAATTAACCACGATATAAATCTAATAAGTACATGCTATGCTACGATGTGATTCCTCAACTCACTTTATAATAATCATGATCATATTTTTTCATATTCTTTGGAACATCTTTCTACTTCATGGGATAAATGAAGTTATGGAAAGTTATGTCGATCTATAACATAATTATGATTAATAATCATAATCATATTTTATTTTCTCTTTTTATTTGGAACATCTTTCTACTTAGTGAAATGAACAGGGTTGTGGAGGGTTTTGTGCACTACTTTGTGATCTATACCATAATTATGATCACCCTTAAATGTAAAAGAAATGACTATTTTATTATGTTCACCCTTAAATGTAAAAGAAATGACTATTTTTAAATAAAAGTGGTTTGATTCATGTCATTGTCACCTTTTTAAATTTTTATTTCTCTAATCTATATAGTAAAGTTGTGTTTGATATGCATGAGCAACTAAACCCCTCTCTTATTGCAAAGGTATTAAAAAAATCTTATTGCAAAGGTATTAAAAAAAGGGAGACCAAGATCTTGATTTATGCACTCAATTTGGGTTGAAGATTTTCTAATGCATACTAAGGTATTATGCATTTATTCACTTTATAATGATCAAAAGGAAAGTAATCTAGTACTTAGATCCAATGAAAAATGATTAGTCTCTAGCATAATGTTATTCAAAACTCATTTTAATTCAAGTTTTCAAGTGGAATTTTTAGTAGGGTTTTTTTAACAAAACAAATTTTCTAAGGAATAAGGAATAATTTTAAATACATGTAAATTTTGGATTATGAAAATATGACATTCAAGTTGTAATATAATGTTTCATTTGTTCTTACTTGTTTGATAGTTGAATTTTGTTACTTGAGTACATTTGTTTATAAATGATTTGATTTATTGACTTGTATTTTAATGATGAAATTCAACTTTTAATTATCTGATTGGTTTTAAATGATGATTTGAATGGTTCATTTAAATGTTTATATAATGATATGAATGAATTATATGTGGAATGACATGATGTAATTGACGTTGTTGATTCATATGGTTATGACACATTCAAAATAAAATGTTAGATACATTAACTTGCATATGGTATTGACAATTTTCTTAGTGTGATAGGAAACCACACGTGTATATTGATGTGGGATTACATCAACATTATATTGGACTCTGAACTGAGTTAGGATACCATAACATGTTATATGATTAATATTATGATTTGATTTTTACTATGGAACTATTTGATGCATTAATTGTAGTGTGTGTAGGCACAAGAAACATACTTGTTGATCAATCCACATATGGGTAATGGGGTTGTATAGAAGTGTGCAAAGTACCATCAAAATATGAGGAACAAAATTTTTATTTCCACTTACTATCACTCATTTTCTGTAACTTGAATTAAAAAGATAAGTGATGGTTTTACTTAGAGGTTGCACGCTTTCATGAGGGTAGGCTGTGGATTTGATCACTCACAAGATTTGGCTAAAGGGTGTGCAATATGGTGATAACATTATTTCTTAGTGAACATTAGTCTCTCAACAAGGGAGACAAATATTGAGTTAACAAAGTCTCAATAATTGCATCACTTCCCCACCAAGAAAGTTGGATGCTTGAAGGACATAGAAAAACATGACACCCTTGAAATGTACTGAAAGATAACTCTTGAAGGACATGAAGAAGCATGAAACGCTTGATATTGGTTATAAATGACTAAGTATATAGTGAAAAAGATTGATTAAATAATATAAAAAATGCTTTCTTAGTATGTGTATGCTAATTAATATGATAAAATTGATCATATAATTTATGCATTTTAACATAAATAAATAAAATTAATTGAATGATAGTAGTATGAATGAACATTCAAAAAAATATGAATGATATATTTAATTAAAAGTTACTAAGAAAATAATTCATTCTAGGAATGTGCTTGAAATGAAAATTAAAAAATTATTAATTACCAAAAATTAATTACTAGTACACCCAAAAATCAAGGACAAGAAAGAGAAACATGAATTCAAATTCAAATAAAAGTGTAGGACAAGAAAAGTTAGTTGGGTGGGGTTAATGAGAGGTAATAACTACCTAAAGTAGTGACTCCATATGTACTCACTCAAAGAGAAAATGAAAAGAAGATCAAGGGACACCTTAGAGTGAAAATGGGAAATGTGGGAGTTGGGTGAGAATAATTCATTATTTTATATTTTTAAATAAGTAATTAATTGTGCACATGTGCATATAAGTGACATGTGGGTGGGTGACTAATAGATAAACAGTAATTTAGTAGATTACATATTTGCATGAGTTGAACACATGGCATGAGTCACAAAACCTATAAAAGGAACACTTGAGCTAAGAGGAAAACACTTTTGTACCCTAATGTTGAATGGTTGTTGCAATGTTTGAGAACTTTCTTTTGGTGATTGTTAAGAGTTTGGTCCATTGAAGATTGTTGTAAAGTGAGAATTTTCTTCTAAAGCTTATAAGCTTCACTCTTGTCTTATTTATAGATTGATACTTTCTATACAACCCCATTGTGACTTGGGAGTCCTTGGGGAAGAAAAATATCCATTGGAGTTGGTAGGGTGGTCAACCGATAGATTATCAAAGGACTGACAAGTTGACACAAGAAGGATTTGTGATCACAATTCAAAGAATCAACAAAACAAAGGACCAATTATGATAATTCTTTCAAATCTATTTTCTAAGTATTTATGTGTTAGTTAAATCAATTCATAAATCATTATTATGTGAGAATAAACAAATAATTATATTGTAATAACAATAACACTAATAATAAATAATCTAATTTTAAGGTGACAGGCAAGTCAGACACCAAATTGGTCATAGGTATACATATCCTATCCCCCTCTCAATTTGAACTTATGACCTTTTAGGAGGAAACACATGTTCTTAACCATTAGGCCCACTGAGGATGTATAAAGGTCTATAGGAACTCTATTTGTGATTTTATTACATATAGAAGTTTGTTGGCAATCTTATTTGTGATTTTAATTACACATAGAAGTTATGATAGAAATATTTATTTTCAAACCCAATTTGTTATGAAACGTTTTAACAAGTATAATTGCAGTATAAATCCTTTTCATATCTAAAAATGATTTGACCTAACTTAATTTCAAAAATTTAAAAACATGTAGAATCTTGAGTTTTTGATTTGGCATTTACATTTTTAGTCAAAATTCTTCTTTCCAAATCTAGCTGTATATATCATGTTGACCAAATAAACATCATGTAGGTGTATTACATGTAATACTCAACAAACATTATCCAATGCACTAATGAAGACTGTAGTTAGGATGCTATAGTCACCTTGTTTGCCACACAAATTCCTTCTATCAATGTTTGAAGCCTGAAGGCGCCAATCAATCAAGGACCAAGCTCATTATTTAACGGTTGAAGTTATTGTCCATTAGTTAATAGAGTTTATATAAATACTGTGACTAAGTACAATTTGATATTTTGTAATCTACATCATGATTGAATTGAAGCCACATTCAACCAATTTAATCACTATATGAGTACCAAAAGTTGTCGAGCTTCAATTTAACCACTATATGAGTACAAAAGTTTGTCAAGGTTTTGAGTTTATTAGTTGCAAGCCCATTATCATTATGACCTCATAATAATATATTTCATAGTTTTCTAAATAATATGAGATTAGAACTTTATAATATTTTATTTTGATAATAATCATTTTCACATCAAGACTATGATTGATCCATGGCCATCATCGCCTCTTAAAATACATTTGTGATCATGAGTATGTAAATAATTCTATGAATGTGTTTTGCTTATAGAATTATAGGCTAGTCTTAGCGTGGGTAAGTTTTTAAATATTAAATATTTCAATTCAAATTATATATATATATATAAAAGTTTCATATAAATATATGTTTAAAGATTTTTTTTAATGTATAGAGAGAATATGCTCATTACTTATATATTAATATCATATCATAATCGATGTAAATAAAATTTCTCAAATAAAATATGTAATAATTGTGTTTTGACATCAATTGATTGTGAATTTGATTTTGTGAAACAATTATGTTACACACACAAACACACACACATTGTTGAAATTGTGCAATTATGTGCAATTTGTGAAGGTCTAAACTATGAATTGTGCGCAAGTATTGGAATTAGGTTGATAATATCGAGAAAAGGTGTTATACAAGTGAAAGATATGTCATATTCAAAGACATTTACAAGCTACTTGTCCCTGTGCTCGAGTTTATCCTCCCAAGAAAAAATGAACCAAATTAAAACAAAAGAGATGGAAATTTATGAGGAACCAAGTTCAGAGATTGACCTTGATCATAATGAGTTAAATCAATACCCATGAGTGTAAATTGGGGAATCGAGTCCTTTCTCAAGGGATTAAGTAGAATAAATGGATACATGACTTTCCTCTTTAAGGGATGTTGTGGCTTTTGACACCCCACTAGGAAGAACAAAAAGACATCATGAAATTGGCACCTCCTATTTAGATAAAGAATTGGTTCCTTCTAAGGATTATGATCTCCAACCTTTTAACAATTAGTTATTATAGTTCCTTATTTAGAGGTGTGGAAAGAAGTTGAAAAGAAGGGGAAGAAGATAAAATTTCAAAATTATTTTATAAAGGGAAAGAAATGAAACGTACATCACTAATGCAATTTTAATCTTGCACGTGAAGTATACACCTGTACTTGGTTTTATTTGTATCATTATTTGAGAATCTAAATAATGTGATTTTCTTTTTATAATGAATTAGAAATTGCGATTTTTTTTCTTGGAAAAAATAACAATTTTTTTTTTATTTATTAAAAAAAATATCACCTTTTTTAGTAGCCCTCCATCCTTCCATACATTCTCAAAGGTAGAATTTTGAAAAAACAACTATGTCAAAATAGACCATACACAATAGATTTCCTCATTATAGTACCATAAATTATTGTTCATGTGATTCTCAAAGCTACATCTCTCTATCATCCTAAACTTCAGAAAATAAAACCTACAACCTAAATCATATACAAATCACATAAGTGTCTTTTACAAAGTCTTGAAAATGTTTCTATTATATAGCGTTCCAATGCTTTCACTCAAATGTGAAGCATATTCATATCACATATGTTAATCAATGGCCAAAATAAGCTCTCTTTGATAGATTAAAAAATAAAAAACAAGACTTCCAATTCAAACCCTATAGCAAACTAGATCATCTTCTCCTTAGATGAAGGGGCCTAGATCAAATTTATCAAGATTATCCTCTTTATGTTCCTACCTATGACAATAACAAGGAGCCATCAACAATCCTTCATTGGAAAAATAATCTACAATTATGTTCTTTTCTATGTAAACATGCATAAAATAAACATCAACAAATGTCTTTTTAATATTCATAATGTTTTCAATAATGGGTCTTAGAAACAATTATAATTCCATTTCACCCTTCATCCATTCTATGACTATCAAAAAATCACCCATTATTTGAATCTTTTGTACACCATGATTTGTTGCCACTTTTAAAATTGATTTTAAAATCATCAACTCAACTTTGTTGTTTGTTATTATTCCTAGATCTACTTTGAATTTATACAAATGGGTCTCATATATATATATATATATATATATATATATATATATATATAATCTCTCCTACTCCTACAAACAGTGGATCCCCTTGAGATTCCCCATCAAAGTAAGCCTAGGATCCATATTTGTCAATACATTAACCATTACCACTCTCAAGGGACTTACTAAATTTATCATGTTTGTAATGTTTAAGAATATACCATCCTTTTGAAGCACATATATTGGGGGGATTTTATCATAAAATAGACCTAAATTTTTAGCTATCTAAATTCCCCATGCAATCATAAGAGGTAGTGCCTTGTACAACCTAGTCATAGGGTTTTGAAACCAACCTATTAATGTAGTATCCACATTATGACCCTCCTAAATATTTCTCAATCTAGATAAAACTACAATTTCCTTCCATGCAAAATCAACATATGAATAATGAATTAGAATATGTGAAATATCTTATCAAATACCTTACATAATGGGCATATCCTAGGACCCTACCAGCTTCTCCTGAAGTAGGAACTATTTTATTTATAGCTATCCGCATAAAAAAAATTGTTTTAAGAGGGAATTTGAATTTCTAAATCCCTTTCTACCACCATAATTGCTTCTAAGGAAAATATTCCTCCCTAAGCACTTTGTAACCTAGCATAAGAGTGTATCTACCACCAACATGATTCCTAGACCAAAGAAGCTCATCCTCGTCATTGCTTATCTTAATATGAATACTTTTTAGGGAATGAAAATAATTTTTCCAAATGTGTCCCTCTTCTCTAGCAAAACCCATTCTTCTAGAATCATATTATTCTTGACTCATAAAAGTTGATCTTGCAGGATCGACCACTTGATATAAATAATAGAAACCCTTAGTTGTCAAGACTTATACCATATTCTTAGGTAATTTATTATTTTCATCACACCCTACCCACAAATCATATCCCAACCTTACTCTATTTCTAATGCCTACCTTCTATACATTCCATTTACGAATTAATGGGAAGGCCAATACTACTACCTTCCATATAATTGATTCATTTTGAAAAGAATCAGTATTTGATCTTATCCAATCTTCCATAGTTAGAGGTTCAATACGTTTTTTATTTACCACCTTACACCACAACCCTCTTCCTTCAATAAATATAGCTAGATCTCTTGCAAAGCAATGAATATTTTTTATGCCCCATCCACCCATTTCCTTTAGGGTAGCAATATTATTCCAAGATACCCATGGGAATTTCTTCTGTTTACCTTCTCCATCCCCCAGGAAATTGAAAATCATTCTTCTTACTTGCTCTAATATGCCTTTAGAGATAAATAACAAAGAAACCCAATAAACTGGAATAAATTCTAAAACTAATTTGACCAATACTA
>ML793753.1:341493-383112 GCA_009831015.1 Picea engelmannii
GATAATATTTTCTCCACCCTGGAGAACATCCATCCTAAATCCATTTTGGTGTAATCATTAGGATTTAGATAAAGATCTAGGTACTTTATCCTTGATTGTATCTCAAATTTTGAAAAAAAAGAAGGATACATTTGCATGAATTGTACCTTATCATCTTCAATGATGCCTATAAATGGCATAGTTTATTAACCTAAATTTACAACCATGTCAATGACCATACAATAGAGGCCCATAATCTACCTAATGTTTTGTGCATATCCTCTAGATCCATTGTAAAATAAAGTATGTCATCAAAAACTAACAAATGTGAGATGTGTAAGGTCCTACCATCTTTGATCCCTTTAAAATTTCCAATTGACATTGCTTCAAACAATTCTCTACTTAACATTTAGCCACTAGGATAAATAGTATGGGGGAATGAGGACATCCATGTATTAACCCCCTCCTTGGATTGAAGAAACCTAAGGGTGACCCATTAATTAAAATTGCAAAAGTGATTGTCGATACCCAATTCATGACCCAATTTAACAAAGTTTAGATTGAAGCCTGCGTGAATATAAGGCATTGGCCTCAGATAAATCCATATTACTCTATCATATTATTGTGATGAATCAAAATTTACAACCATGATAGGAAACCTCTTAAACTTAATAGAATGAAATACTTCCTAACCAACCCCTTGTTGGCACAGGGGCAGACCCAGGGTTCAACGCTACAACAACACACCAACAAATCCCTAACTACCGACCCTTTCGGAAACACCTGTGAAGCAGATGAAGTCTCACCCAAGGTAGAGGCAGGGGTGGTTGCAAGACTCAGGTGTCTACAAGCTTAGCTGGTACACATATATGTGATTGTACTACTTAATAAAGCACTTAGCACCGTCAGTTCCTCAATATACAGTCAATAACCACTTCGCTTATAAGATAGAACTTCGCAGCATTAACACCGATCTAATGTATTTAAGCACTTATCATAAGTAAATAGGTCAGATTTGGTAGATCAAGCACTGAGCATATTCATGTATATCAGATCTATTATTCTACCTATTAGTAGCACTAAGCATAAGCAGATCTATCTTAAACATATTAGAGCACTTAGCATATAACATATGAACACATCAAGACAAAGCACAAAGCACATAACAAAGTGTTTACGTGGTTCACCCCCACCCTGGGGCTACGTCCACCAACTCTTCTTATTTATTGTCTTCAGTCAATTGGTTACAAGTACAAATCCATCAAAACCCTTACTCCGCACAGGACAGAAGATCTGCACAGCTCGCTAGATCCTTCTTCCTTGCGCTCACAACACTAAGCTCTCCACAATATTCTACAAGGACCTCCACTTAGCTCTACAAGTCTCTTACAGTCATGCACAAAGAACTTACAGACTCTACTCGCACTTAGCATACATTCACATCACATAGATGCACTATTCTCTTCAACTACTACCAACTTACATTGCCTATCCTTCTATTTATACATACAAAATAGGCCTAAACATGGGTGAACCCATGGGCCGACATCCCATTCCCGTTACATATTCCCAAAAACCCAAAAAGGGGCCCAAAAGGGGGTCGAGATCCCGTGATGTCTGCTTCATCTTGCGCTCCCCCTTCGACAGGCTGTCAAAGTCTCAAAATAGGTAAACATGACCAAGAAACTCCCAAAACTTGGTCAAGGGCCAACAGGCCCCCAACACTCACATGTGACTCATCCCGAGTCACTCTGGTCTGATCATTTCAGCTTCGAATGCTTCGAGCTTGGCCCGAGATGCTTCGAATTGTTGCTTTGTTGTGGCCTCTTGTTCAATGAAATCCTGTATTACTGCATCATTCACTGGCCCTTCTAGGTGTTTTTCTACTCCAGTGACAACCTGTTCTAATTCTTCTCCTTGGCTCTCCACCTCTGTAAACAACTGGCATGCCTTATCTTGCACAAGTTGAAGTTGTTGAGTGACTTCCATCACTTTTCTTTGAATCATATGGATCTGCTGCTGAGTTGTATGTTGTTCGTGATACCTCTTCATTCTATCTACAGCTGACAGGGCCTTCAACTATGCCTGTAGTGTATCTATGTGCTACTTCACTTCCTGGAGGTGCAACTCCAGTGTCTGTAACTCTAGGTTCTCAGTGAGGTTCTCATATGTCTGGGTGCTTCAGTTACTCAACTACTTGCACTCCAAGGAAAGAGCTTTTAATCTGTCGACTGCGCTGTGGGCAGTTGCTTCTCACTGGTCCCTTACGTCTTGAGGGGTCTTGGGCACAATGCATAGCTCCAAGTCTGTTATGCGTTGTTGGAGCTACTGGATTACTTATTCGAGTTGCGCCACCTACTGTGGGACTCTCTCTTTGACCTTTACTTCAATGATTGTCATAGAGCGAAGTGCTCTGTGAACCATTTCCTTAACTTTGAGTTGCTCGGCAAGCAACTGTTCCTTGCTTTGTTGTAACTATACTTTTTCTTCATCCCACTTCGCTTGTAGAGCCAACTTTTCCCGTCCTGTAGCACTGCGTTGCTCCTCTAGGTATTTATGTACTTGTGCTAAAGCTTGGGTGGCTTGTGATGTCTCTTCTTGAGCTCGTCGAAGGCAAGCTTTGACTGTATCAACAATGTGGTGTAGTTGTGTTGGCTCATCACCTAGTTCTGATGTTCCTACCGATAGAGGCGCAGTGGAAACTGCGCGGCTGGACTGTATTTCTTGCTGCACCCCTTGGAGCTCATCCTTAATCTGACTGAACACCTCCTCATGCTTAGCTTCCTGCTTCTCTGCTATCTCTAGTGAAGCATTGTTCAGCGCTGCGACGATAAAGTCGAAGTCGTCTGAAGTGAGGGTGGTCTCAAATTTGGTCCTGGTTTCTTTCGATTTCTTCCTTGAAGAAGGTTTCGGAGGGGAAACCTTCCTTTTCTTTGAGGGGTCCTCCTCGTCTCTAAGCAGTGTAACTTCACCTTTCTTCGATTCAACTTCTGCTCCATCTATCTCTTCACCATATCTTCCTTGCTCTGCTGAGATGGAATCAGTTTTCACAGATGCGCTGTCTAAATAATGGACCTCTTCGGTCTTCTTTGTCTTTCTAGGTCCAAGTATATCCGTCGCAGTTTCTAGAATGTCAACATCAGACATATCTGTAGGGTCTGCTGGAATAAGGAGGTCCATCGACCATTCCTTGGTAATCTCTTCCAATTCATCCTCCGTCAACTTGTAGTACGACTGTAACTTTTGTTTATTCTCATCAGCACGCGTTGTGATATAGATGAAATGGTAGTTTGCGTTGAATTTCATCAAGGGCCTGAACCTGTGGAGAGTGTTCGGGGTTATATGAGGCACAGATTGGATGGATACCTTCAATTGGTTGTAATAAGTATGGAAGACAAAATTTTATTTCCATTGCTTGTTCATATTGTTCGAGTACCATAATGTACTGAACTTCACAGCCAGAGTTTCAAACGGCTCGATGTCCGGGAGGGTCGCACCTTCCGGCATCTCCCATGCAATGAAAGCGATCATGATGAGAAGCCAACTAAAGTGGAACTCATATACTTTATCTTTCACTTCCCTGCAGTCCAATTCCAGCTGGTTTACAAGGTACTTCACCCAATTCATTTGTAGGCCCTACGTGCACTTTCCTGCGAGGTCGACTACAAATCCAGTCACTTGGGTGGGTCGGTTCTTGTGAACCAACTTTCCTTTGATCAATTGACAGGCTAGGCACACTACGCCACTCTGGATAGAGGCTACCTTGTAGCCTTGCGTTCCCTTCTTGACATCCCCGTAGGTGTCTTTTATCTTCTGCGCAAGAGTGTGATCCATGGTTTTCCCAGGATAGAAATCCTATGGGTCAGGGCCTTGCATGCTCAGCCCTGTGATCCAATTAATCAACGTCGGATCCATGGTGATACGGTGACTCAACCATAAATATCCGCCATGGTAGCAGGACAACAGTATCTTGACGCATGCGTTCACTTCTTGGTGCCTTCTAAAGTGTGGGATCTTCATAACATTGAGGAGGGTAGACTGCGCGAGGTTCATGGTCCATGACCGGGGTATGATCTTCGAATTCTATCCCTTGGTTCTGGTCATATACTTGTGCGGGGCGAGAATGTTGTACACCTTCCTGTCACCGAGTTGAAGTTGATAAACTTCAATGCTGCGATCTTATCTTGGTCTGCACGCACTGCGCGTATCCCCTTCGGGAGGTATGTAGTGACCAATTCATATTGAAAGTCTCTGGGCACACTGTCTCAGTTTATTGCACCGCTTAGAGGTGGTAGATAGGCAGGTAGGATGCTCAGAATCATCTTAGCATTCGCTAAATCATCCTTGTGATTAGTTCACCTTTCATGGGACGGTCCAGCTCTATGAGAAGTGGATGGAGAGGCCGACAATCCTCTCATCGACGATGCTTGTATACCTGTAGAAACTCATCTTTCCGACATGACTCTCTCTGTCATCAATTTGATCAAAACTTCTTCATCATATTTCTCTGCAGCGCTTAATGCTTCTGACATATGCACTCGGGCTGAACAATTCGCGGGTTCGGGGAACAACTTAGACACAGTAATGAGATAGAGAGTGAGAGAACAATGATTATTGTATAAAATCATCTTAGTCTATGGGCTCGAATTATCAATTAGCAAAAAGTGTTCTCGGTGCATGGCTCGACGTGATAAATAGGTAACTCAACAACAGTTTTCTTACAATGGGTATGAGCCTCCATTAACTCCTGCTCGATCCATTATGGCATGGCCCAACGGTCTGATAAAAAACCTTTATTGCTTTTCTGCCCATTCGAAGCGGGAGTTGAACGGATATATCGGCCCCAACGACTATATTTCTTCGTCATGGCGAAGTGCCATGTGTCGTTGTTCTGATATCCTGGTGAAGCTCCAATTCTGCAAATTTTCTCTCTGCAATGTTCCCTCTGGAACCTTCTACAACTTATCTCTCTTCTTACTTTGTTTCCTCGCCTTCTTTCCTAGGACTTATGGGTAATACCTTTTCTTTGTCTGGGATAGCTACTTTAGTCTTCTGGGAGTCCTCTGATGTTCCTACAGCTTCGACATTAGGGTCTCCAGTGTCAAATAGCTTCGATCTGTTCTCATATTCTTCAATCAATTGTGTGATCCTTCTTGTCATGAAATCTTTTAAGTCTTGTTTCTTCTGCTCCAAGGCTTCTTCTTATTCCCTTCGTCTGGCTTGAGCTCTATCAATCCAAGGTTTTCCTATTAACATGGAAAACATGGCGCTGTCTTCAATAAACTTAATAATCTCAAAATCTTCCTCTGTCGAAGTTCCATTAACGTTCATAGGTATTTGAGTGAGCTTCCCACATAAGTTTACCAGCTTTCCTTTGAATAGTCCTATTCCTCCTAATGAAGGGATTGTAACATGCCTTCCTATAGCTTCCCAAGTTCTTTCTGTCATGATATTCACTTGTGTTTCCTCATCTAGAACATAGTCAATGTCGAAGTCCCCTATTCTTACTTCAAGGCACTCCTTGTCTTTAAAAATCTTTGATAGTCTAACATGTCGATGGTCATCCAAGGTGTCTTTCATTTGTAGTAATACCTTCTTTGATTCTTTCCGGGGTTCTGCTATAGCCTTAGTTTCTAGATCTGGCTTAGGGTTTTCTTATCTTATGTTCATACTTTCAATCTTAGCTTTCATTCTGTGGCAATCCAACACTTCATGGTCCATAGCCTTACAACAAAGACAACTAGGTCTTCTTCCAAGGCATTCCTTAGAAAGATGTCTTGGTTTTCTGCAACTATAACAGAGGGTCAATCCTCCCTTTATTTTAAATGATCCCCGACCTCTCCTGTACTGCACACTAGGATCATAGGAGCTAACCTGCAATAAATTCTTTCTAGGATCTTGCATCCATTTGTTAGTCCAAACATTCTTTCTATGCATTGGTATAACATATCTTTCACTAGTCTGATCAGATCTATTCATATCAAACCTTCTTTCATCTATTAATACTCTAGTTTTCAAACTAGGATAGACTCTATTAAACATACCTAGATCCATACTCTAGAAATAAAAATTTCCACTTATCTTACTTCTACAGAGCACAAAGCTTCCAGATCTAAACATTTTAACTATTCTTACCTTTATTAGAGCACAGAGCTTGCATATCTTACCTCTTTTAATCATATGTTCTTACTTCTAATTTTTTTAGAGTGCCAAGCATCCAAATCTTTCTTATTTCCTTCAGATCAAGCTTCTTTCTTTATCACAAAGATTTATAAGTCAAGTAGAATACTGCGCGCTAGGGCATAGATCTACGCACAAAGCTTTCACAATTTTAGGATGAGTCTTTGCACAAAGCTTCTTCTTTATCAGTTCCCAGCAATCACAGTTTTAGGTCTCGGCAACAGAACCATTTGTTGGCATAGGGGAAGACCTAGGGTTCAATGCTACAACAACACACCAACAAAGCCCTAACTACTGGCCCTTTCGGCAACACCTGCGAAGCAGATGAAGTCTCACCCGAGGTAGAGGCAGGGGTGGTTGCAAGACTCAAGTGTCTGCAACCTTAGTTGGGACACAGATCTATGATCGTACTACTTAATAAATCACTTAGCACCTTTAGTTCCTCAATATACAGTCAATAAACACTTTTCTTATAAGACAAAACTTCACAGCATTAACATTGATCTAATGTATTTTATCACTTATCATAAGTAAATAGGTCATATATGGTATATCAAGCACCGAACATATTCATGTATATTAGATCTATCATTCTACCTATCAGTAGCACTAAGCATAAGCATATCTATCTTAAACATATCAGAGCACTTAGCATATAACATATGAACACATCAAGACAAAGCACAAAGCACATAACAAAGTGTTTACATGGTTCACCCCCACCCTGGGGCTACATCCACCAACTCTTCTTCTTTATTGTCTTCGGTCAATTGGTTACAAGCACAAAGCCATCAAAACCCCTACTCCGCACAGGATAGAAGATCTGCGCAGCTCGCTAGATCCTTCTTCCGTGCGCTAACAACACTAAGCTCTCCATAATCTGCTACAAGGACCTACACTTATCTCTTCAAGTCTCTTACAGTCATGCACAAAGAACTTACAGACTCTACTCGCACTTAGCATACATTCACATCACATAGGTGCACTATTCTCTTCAACTACTACCAACTTACATTGCCTATCCTTCTATTTATACATAGAAAACAGGCCTAAACATGGGTAAACCCATGGGCCGACATCCCATTCCCGTTACATATTCCCAAAAACCCAAAAAGGGGCCCAAAAGGGGGCCAAGATCCCATGATCTCTGCTTTGTCTTGCGCTCCTCCTTCGATAGGCTGTCGATGTCTCAAAATAGGTCAACATGACCAAGAAACTCCCAAAACTTGGTCGAAGACCAACACCCCTACAGCCTCATGGATTTTCCTCCCAGCTAGAAACCCAAATCCCAATATATTGTTTTAGACAGTAATTCATTTACCCTTCCAACAATAATTTCTTATATTATTTTATATATGCAATGGAAGAAAGACATGGGTCTATACTTCTAAAAACTAGAAGGGTTATCTAATTTGGGAATCAAATAAATGAAGGTGGTGTTAAAAGATGTCAAAATCCTACCAAAAATCCTAGAGTCCTTTTTACTCTTAGTAGATCCTCCTCCAATATTTCATAAAAAAATAGAAAAAATTCTATAGGTCACCCATTTGGCCTAGGGTTCTTATCCTTTTGAAAAGAGTGCAAAACCACCTGAATTTGTTCCTTCAAGACAACTTCCATCAAATTAGCATTGTCATCCTTAGAGAAAAATCTAGAAAAACATGTGCCCACTCTAACCATCTTAGCACCCACAAGTTCCAATTGTGGAATGCACTCCTTTCTCAAGGGATAAAGTAGAATAAATGAATACATGACTTTCCTCCTCAAGGGAGCTTCTAGTTTTTAACACCCCTCTAAGTGGAACAAAAAGACATCATGAAATTGATATCTCCGAATTAGATAAGGATTGTTTTCCTTCTAAGAATCATAATCTCCAACCTTTTGACTCACAATTAGTTACTATGGTTCCTTCTTGAGAGATGTTCTAATAAGTTAAAAAGAAGAAGGGGAGAAAATAAAAATTGGATGATTATTTTACAAAGGGAAAGAAATGAATATACATTATTAATGTAATTTTAATATTGTAAGTGTAGTATGCATCTATAATTTATTTTATTTATATCATGCTTTGAGAACCTAAAGAATGTGATTTTATTTATATAATGGAATACAAAATGTGATTTTTTTTCTTGGAAAAAATAACAAGGTTTGTTTTCCTTGAAAAAAAAAATTGCAATTTTATTTATAAAAAGAAAAATCATATTTTTTAGTATCCCTCTAGCCTCCCATACATTCTCAAAGGTAGAATCTTGACAAAAATCTACGCCAACATAGATCATCCACAATAGTTTTCCTCATTATAGTACCATAAATGATTGTTCCAATAAATCTTGAAGCTAGGTCCCTTTATCATCCTAAACTTAAAAAATAAAAACCTATAACCTAAAGTATATACATATCACATGATTTTATTTTACAAAGTCTTGAAAGTGTCTATGTTATACAATATTCCAATGCTTTCACTCAAATGTGAAGCATATTCATGTCACCTATGTTCATTAATTCCCAAAATAAGCTCTCTAATATATTGAAAAATAAAAAACAAGACTTTCCATTCAAACCATATAATTAAATACATAATCAAGTTCCCCTTATATGAAGGTGCGAAGATCAAATTTAGTAATATTCTTATCTTGCTACTCTGACCTATGCCAATAAACAAGAGCCATCAACAATTCTTCCTTGGACAAATAATATATAGTCATGTTCCTTTCCCTGTAAACATGCAAAAAAGAAGCATCAACAAATGTGTTTTTAATATTCACAATCTCTTCAATAATGGGTCTTAGAAAAGATTTTTCTAGTGCCCTTCCATCCTCCATAATTCTATGAATAACAAAGAATCACCCATGATTTGAAACTTTTGTACACCCGTATCTATTACCATCTTTAAAACTAGTTTTAAATCCATCAATCCATCTTCTTTATTTGTTCTTCTTCCTAGACCTTCTTTGAATTTATACCAATGGGACACAAATAGATATATTACCCGCCCCACCCCTCCAACCAGTGGATCCCCTTGGGATGGCCCATTAAAGTAAGAACAAGCTCTAGATTTATAAATGCATTTAAACATTACCACTCTTAGGGGCTTACTAATTTTATCCTATTTGTAATATTTAATAATAGACCATCCTGGTGAATCTCATATCTAGGGGCAATTTTATCATCAAAATACCTAAATTTATAGCTATCCAAATTCCCCATGCAACAATGATGGGTAGTGGCTTGTACAATCTATTAATAGGGTTTTGACACCAACTTGTTAGTGCAATATCCACATTATGACCCTCCCAAATATTTCTCAATCTAGATAAAATTTGAATTTCCTTCCATACAACATCAACATATGAATCATAAATTAGAATATGTGTTTTATCTTCATAACATACCTTACATAGTTCACATCTTCTAAGACCCTGTCAGTTTCTCCTTTGCATGAAATTCCAAGTAGGAAATCTTTGATTTATATCTATTCACACAAATGTTTTTTCTTTAAGAGGGAATTTGAATTTCCAAATCTCTTTTTACCACCATAACTGATGCTAGGGAAAACATTCCTCCCTAAGCACTTTGTATCCTAGCTTAGGAGTGTATCTACTAAAAATATGATTCCTAGACAAAAGAAGCTCATATATATCATCTTTCATCCTAACGTGACTACCTATTAGGGAATGATAATAATAGTTCCAAAATTATCCCCGTTCTCTAGAAAAACACACTCTCCCAACATCATACCATTCCTAACTCATAATTATTGATCTTACAAAATCAATCATTTTATATAAATAATAAAAACCCATGTAATTCAAGACTTCAAACATATTCTTGGTTAATTATATTTTTCATCACAACCTAAGTCCCATGGATCCTCTCCCAACCTTACTTTATTTCCATCTCCTACCTTCCATAGAAGCCATTTACCAATGAATAAGAAGGATGATGCTTTTTCCTTCCACATAACTAATGCATTTTGAAAATATTTAGTATTTGATTTTATCTATCCTTTCACAATTATAGGCTCAATATATTTTTTCTTACCACCTTAGACCACAACCCTCTTCCTTCAATAAATCTCAAACACAATTTGCAGCTAGATCTCTTTCATAGTAGTGAATATTTTTATTCCACATCCACCCATTTCCTTTGTGGTAGCACTCTCCTTCCAAGATACCCATGGGAATTTATTCCTTTTACTTTCTACAACCCACAAGAAATGGAAACTCATTCTTCTTACTTGCTCCAAGATGCCTTTAGAGATAAATCATAAGGAGACAGGTAGTAAACCATAATAGCTTCGAAATATGATTTGACCAATTCTGACCTGCCCCCCCTAATAACCACCTATTGCACCATCGCACCATAAGGTTAATGTTTTCTCCACCTTAGAAATTATCCATCCCCACACCCATTTGGTGTAATTGTTAGGATGTACATAACATCCTAGGTACTTTATCCCTGATTGCAACACAACTTTTGAAAAAAGGAAATATTTTCATGAATTGTACCTTGTCTTCTTCAATGATGCTCATAAATGACACAATGGATCTCACTAAATTTATCACCATGACAATGGCCATACAATATAGGTCCATAATGTCCTTCTTTTTTTCATCTCCTCCAAATCCATCACAAAATAAAGTATTTCATCAACATATACACAGTGTGATATGTGTAAGGTATTACCAACTCCAATTCCTTTCAAATCTCCAATTGACATTTACTCAAACAATGAATTGCTTAACCCTCATCCACTATGACAAAGGGTAAAGGGGAAAGAGGAAATCCCTATCTCAACCCCCTCCATGGCTTGAATAAATATGAGGGTGACCCATTGATTGAATTTGCAAAATTAAATGTCCATACACAATTCATAACTTATTTAACAAAGTTTATATTGAAGCCTATGCAGATAAGCATTATCCTTAGATAAAGCCACCTTAATCTATCATAGGATTTTGGAAAATAAACCTTAAGAACCATGGCAAGTGGACCTTTTAACTTTAATAGAATGAAATACTTCCTAGGCCACCCCTACAACCTCATGGATTTTCCTTCCAGCTGGAAACCTAAATTTCTCCTTACTCATATTGTTTTAGATAGTAATTCCTTCAGCCTTATTGCAATAATTTCAATATTATTTTATATATGCAATTGCATAAAGAGATGGATTTTTACTCCTCAAAACTAGAAGGGTTGTTGAATTTGGGAGTCAAAGTAATGAAGATGGTATTAAAAGATGGAAAAATCCTAATAGAATTTCTAGATTCCTCGATTACACTTAGTAGATCCTCCTCCAATATTTCATAGAAACCTAGAAAAAAATTATATAGGTCACCCATTTGAACCCATGGTTCTTATCATTTTGAAAAGAGTGTAGAACCACCTACATCTCTTCCTTCAAGACAACTTCCACTAACATAGTTATCCTTAGAGACAAAACTAGGAAAATAAATAGCCATTGTAACCATGTCAATAATAGACACCCTATCATCTTCCTTAAACATACCCTTAAAGTAATTACCACTATCACTTTCCAAATCCTTAAAGTTAGTGATCAATGATCCATTATATCCCCACATATTCCATATAGTATTAACATTTTCCCTATGATTAACGTATTGATGGAAAAATTTTGTATTTTCATCACCCTTTTGTAGCCATAAGGATTTGCATTTGAGCATCCAAGTCACCACTTTCTCATCCACTAAGTGTCTCTTCCTTTTTTCAATATCATTAATAAAAATCGTGTGATCCTCACTAGAGAAGCTTGCTAAATCTCGAAAGTAAAGATCCTCCAATTAACTTTCAATCTCTAGTAAGTCCTCCTCACTTTTGATTATTTTCTCATGTGCCCACTTCTTAGCTGAATGACTTACCCTTCTAAGATTTGCAAAAAATTGAATATCTACAAATTATTTACTCTCGCCATCAAGTGGAATGCATTGATCCTTCACCAACTTTATAATGTCCTCATCTTCAAGCCATTTTCCATTGAACTTGAAGGGACTAGGTATATTTTCACCCCCAACAACTCTCTCCAAAAGAATAGGGAAGTGATATAAGTCACTCCTTGTCATCAAGGTGGATATCGGTGGCCACCCACCTATTCCACTGGCTCGAAAAATAGTTTTCCACCTTAGCAGTTTTTCGATAGTTTTTCAGCTTCCAAACTTCTGGGGCCGTTTTGAGGCCATAAACGACGTTTTTGGGAGATTTGGTGTCCACGTGATTGGCGAACGACACTGACCTTGGCCAATCGAAAACCATTATTCTCGGTTAGACCTTTCAAATCATGTATCGAGAGCCCCAAACATATCACTATCACTTTCCAAATCCTAAAAGTTAGTGATCAATGATCCATTAGATCCCCACATATTCCATATAGTATTAACATTTTTCCTATGATTAACATATTGAAGGAAAAAAATTGTATTTTCATCACACTTTTGTAGCCATAAGGATTTTCATTTGAGCATCCAAGTCACCTCTTTCTCATCCACTAAGTGTCTCTTCCTTTTTTCAAGATCATTAATAACAATTGTGTGATCCTCACTAGAGAAGCTTGCTAAATCTCGAAAGTAAAGATCCTCCAACTAACTTTCAATCTCTAGTAAGTCCTCCTCACTTTTGATTATATTTTCATGTGCCCACTTCTTAGATGCTTTCTTTACCCTTCTAAGATTTGCAACAAATTGAAAAGCTACAAATTCCACTAAGAAATAGGGCCTGTACACCCCTCTTCCTACTCCTGACAGGCCATGGGAATCCATCTCAATGGACTACATGTGGGGCCTCCCATCCACCAAGCAGGGAAATCACTGTGTTTTTGTGGTTGTTGATCACTTTTCTAAGATGGCGATTCTGGTTGCCTGCAAGAAGAGCATCACAATAGAGGCCACTACCAAGCCCTTCTTTGAACAAGTCTGGGTGCATTTTGGAATCCCACAAACTATTGTCTCAGATCGGGATAGTCGATTTCTCAACACATTCTGGTCGAGCCTCTGGTCACTGCTGGACACCAAGCTCACCAAATCCACAACCTTCCACGCCCAAACAGATGGCCAAACTGAGGTTGTAAATTGAATGATTGTGCATATCCTTCGCATGTATAATTCAAAGCAGCCTCGCACATGGGATGAGAGCCTTCCCTATGTCCAACATAGCTACAACCAAGCCCTGCATAGCTCAACCAATCACAACCCCTTTCAAGTGGGGTTGGGATTCCAACCATTGGGTCCCATAGATGTTGCACTTCCCCTTGCGGTCACCTCGACCGACTCATCTCCTTCTCCAACTGAAGCTGACAAAGCTACCCGGTTCATTGAGCGGATCTAGCACATCTGCCAACAGGTTCAGGATATCCTACAGAAGTCCAATGACAAGTATAAACAACGCCATGATCAACATCAGGTGCCACATAATTTTCAGGTGGGCGACAAAGTTTGGTTGCACTTGCAGAAAGAACGCCTTACAGGACCCCATTGGAAGCTTTTCCCACTCCGTTATGGGTCGTACACTATCACCAAGGCCATGGGGGATAATTTTTTTGAGCTCAACATTCATCCTTTCCTTGTCCTGCACCCAGTGTTCAACGTGGATCTCCTTCGCCCTTATTTCCCACCATTATTGGACACCTCAGAAGTAGCAGAACAACTGACACCAACAGAGCTCAACCCAGACTGCATACAACAGGCATCCAATGATCAAATTGTGGATAGACAGATCAAGGTCACTCGACAACAAAGGATCCAACTTTATCAAGTCATCAAAGCAGGGCAGCTCCTGCACCAAGGCAAGTGGCTCACCCGGGGCCAAATTCAGCAGAAATTTCCTCATCTGATGGGGGAACTCAACACAATGGATACCATTTCTTCCTAAGGATGGAGGATTGATCCAGATGGATATCTGTGGCCACCCACCTTTTCCAATTGGCTCAAAACAATTTTCTGACAATTTTTAGCAGTTTTAACTTCTGGGGCCATTTTGAGGGCCTAAATGAAGGTTTTTCAGGATCAAGCTCCTCAATGATAGCTAAAGGCATGATTGAGCCCCCAAAATGAATCTCCTTAATGATATCTTTGCAACGGGCTATCACACGCCTAAAACAGAGATCGTATGCAAAAGTTACGACCCCAGGAAGTTGATGTACTAACTTACCCAAATGGGGCCCACATGACTCTTGGCACTTCATCTCCTAGGGTTAGGTTTTTTGGCATTCTTTCTTATTGTAAAAATGCCTTCAGAGCCTCATTATAATCTTCTTCTTGCGAATGCGTGCTACCTTCACATCTCTTCTCAGAGATGAGCCGCCGCCATTCCAGCAAGCTTGTTTCCGCTGCATTTTACAGTTTCAACTTATTTCGTTATTGAATAGAAAACCAGTTTTACTGTATCTCTGTTATTGTGTGTTATAATATGTATTCATTTTGTTCTGCTCATAAAATCTGGATCAATAGTTTTACTGTATCTCTGTTATTTTGTGTTAAGCACCTGTTAATAATCTGTATTCATTTCGTTCTGCTCATAAAATCCGGATCATGGCCACCCACCTAATCCACTGGTTCGAAAAATAGTTTTCCACCTTAGCAATTTTTTGACAGTTTTTCAGGTTCCAAACTTCTGGGTCCGTTTTGAGGTCCTAAACGATGTTTTTTGGGGATTTGGGGCCCACGTTAATGTTGAACGACACTCACCTAGGCCAATCAAAAACCATTATTCTCGGTTAGACCTTTTGAATGGTGTATCGAGCACCCCAAATAGAGATCGTATGAAAAAATTATGCCCCTGGGAAGTTGACGTATCAACTATCCCCATCGGGGACCACAAACCTTTTGGATTTTCATCTTCTAGGATTATGGTTTTGGATTTTACTTATGTTAAAAAGGCCTTTGGAGCCTCATTGTAACAATCATCTTCTTACGTATGCGAGTATCCATCACATCTCTTCTCAGAGATAAGCTGCCACCATTATTGTGAGTCTTTCACTCGATATTTTTATAGTCTTTGTACATTTTCTCTCATTAATAGAAAATTGTGTATTATTGTATCTCTGTGTTTATGGTTGCATCTCTGATACATTTCTGTTATATTATTGGATATCTGAGATATCACTTTACATTTCTTTATTATATCTCCGCTCTCATTTCGTGCCGAAAATAATCTGGATCAGTGGTATCAGAGCATGTTGCTCTTGATCGTTTTTCAGTGCATGTCCCCGACGAGGTTCGAGTATAGATAGCTGGGTCTCGAGCTTGTCTCTCTTGAGCACAATCGCTCTCGCATGCCCAAGAAACCCTCCATGGCGGAAGAAAAGAAAAACGATGGAGCATAATATTTTATTAATTTGTTGCTTGAGCAAGCTCTCATGCGACAAAGAGATGAAATGATGGATAATTTTTCTCACATCCTTCAATGCATGTTGATAACAACATATGCGTCTTCATCAAGCGACCACTTTGGAGGCACCTCACCTTTCAAGGTAAAAGTTAAATTTGATATTCCCATATTTGAAGGACAAATAAATGCAGATGCCCTAGACAAATGGTTAAGTATGCTAGAAGGTTATTTCTCTGCTCATAATTTTTCCGACAGGGAAACGATCACCTTCACACTCCTTAAGGCTCTCCCCCATGTCAAATATTGGTGGGAAACTTACTGGGAGAAAATTTCCACAGAGGATTCTGGAATATATAGAGTCGAGCCAACTTGGGATTTTTTGTGGATGCGGTAAAGGAACAATATTACCCTGTTGGAAACTATGAAGACCAATACATGAGATGGACCATGCTGCATCAAGAGAAGGGCCAAGCAGTGCCAGAGTTCACCAATACCTTTCATACATTGCACACCAATATGGGTATCAAAGACTCTAAGCGACATTTGGTTTTGAAATATGGTGGGGCTCTACACAGATACATCCAAATCGAAATGGATTTTTTGGACATCTCATCAGTGGGTGCCACTTATCAATATACTGTTAAAATCAAGTAGAAATTTAAGCACTAGAACAAGCGGGAGTTCGGGTCTGAAAATCTGCATAAACCAAAGTATGGTAAAGACGACCCTAACAACCAACCTTCAGAAAACCAATCCAAGCCATAGGAAAAGAAAGGTAACGGAAAGACGAAGAAGGACACTGAAAAATGGTGCGATTTCCACAAAAGCCCCTAGCACAACACCGATGAATGTCGCTCAGAATAGTCAATGGTGGACGAGATCAAATACAAGGAGATGAACCCTGATTCAGAATTTGATTTAGAAAATACTGATAGAAGACAGATCATCGGCGCATATCCCACTGTTATTGTCGCGACTGTAACAATTCAACCAGAAGAACCAATATATCTTGAAGAGGGGGAGCCCCTTTTTCATTCATAGATGTGGGTGAAGAGGATCCCACTGCATTTTATTGTTGATAGCGGAAGCCAGAAGAACCTCATCTTAGTAGAGGTAGTCAAACAGTTGGGATTGTCGACAACACCACACACGCAACCATACAACATCGGGTGACTTCACCAGGGACGAGATAATTATGTCAACTAGTAGTGTCGATTGTCATACGACATCCATACCTTCAAGGATGAGGTTTTATATGATGTTTCCCCACTGGATGTCTGTGATTTTCTCTTGGTCAATCATATATGTGGAATATCCATGCTATTTATGAGTCTCGACCCCATAGTGTCATTGTTACTCTAGGGGGTCATCTCCACAAAAAACCAGAGGTAATTCCAACTACTGTCCCACCTAAACAATGCTGCAAGGTAGTCTCTCACACTACAAAATTTAGCTTCTTCACAATATGTTCAAAGAGTGAGAAAAAGGACACTACAACCACAACATCCTCAGTCCAAGCACCTTCTATTCAACATAATCAGGTCGAAAATATTGAAGCAAAGCGCAAAGATTCCTTCTGCACATAGATATCTCATGTAGCCTGACTGGTTAAAAAGGTACAACCCTTCCAGCCACAGGTTTGTGACAGCCTTCAACAAGCTAAGTAGTGCAACTTCTCTAGAAAGGCAAGCAACTCACCAGGATTCAGATTCAATAAACGCTTCCCCCTCTCCCCCAAGAACTCAATGCAATGGAGACCATTACTTCCTAAGGAGGGCGTTACACATTATTTTCATCACTCCTATGACCGTTAATGGTGTACATCTATCCTTTGTCTTTAGAAGGATCAATTTCCTTAATCCCTGAAGAAGAATGAAGATGAAATTGCCCAGAGAGATGAAATTATCTTTTCCTTTGTAAAAACCCTTATAAAGGATCCTCACACCTTTCTCAGTGTTAAGGGTGTGATGATATAGGATCAATGCATTTTGCACCATAGTGGCGCGTGACATTGTTGCAGTTTTCTCAGTGTTAAGGGTCGATGATCATTCGTACGAAGAAAAAGAGAAGCGTCTTGACCCTTCTAGAATAGAAGCCTCAAGGGTGACGTGGCCTCCAATTGGTTGGGATCTAAGCCACATCCTTGATTTCATGGGATAATCCTAATCTCCTCATCATATCCTTTTCATCTTATAAAAGGAGGGGGTCTCTCCTTTGGAAAGTTGGCCTTGGGAATGGTTAGAGAATTTTTGGAACTTCAGCTTAGTTACAGAGATTTAGCTAATGAGATATTAGTCTAGCCAAGACTTTGGATTAGCTTCAACTATATCTAATTCATATGGAGTGTTTGGGCCTATGTCATCTTTGAGCTTCACTTTGCCAAGCCGAGATCATAAGTAGCTGTCAGATCTACAATCTCAGAATCCGTGGAGCAGAAGTGTGTGGGAAGCAAGGAACTGTTGGAAGGAACCTGACAACATCAAGGCATCTGGTTGTATCTTTCTTCTACATTCTTTAATACATATATACTTTTTCTTTCATATATGAACGTTATTTGTCCATATTGTATGATTCCTTGATCACGTACATAGTTTCATATCGAATAGACTCTGTTATTCTTGTCTTTGTTGGCTTGTGTTTCTTTGCATATACTTCTCCATAAGCCTTACATTTTAACTGGAGCTTGGGTCACATTGGCGAGGTCAGGTCTACTACATTTAAAAGGTATGTTTTGGATCCTCTTCTTATTTGGTAACTTAAATCTAAGGAAAGTTTAGTATACTATCTTGTTTTGTTCTAGTTTCAGGGTGACACTAGGGAGATCAGTTTGTGTTCGCACTTACCGATTTGTCTTGAAACAGAGGGAGGATTGATCCAGGTGGATATCGGTGGCCACCCACCTATTCCACTGGCTTGAAAAACAGTTTTACACCTTGCCATTTTTCCGATAGTTTTTCGAGTTCCAAACTTCTGGGGCCGTTTTGAGGCCCTAAAGGACATGTTTTGGGGATTTGGGGCCCAAATGACTACCGAAGGCACTACCTGGGCCAGTCGAAAATCGTTCTTCTCGGTTATACTTTTCCAACAGTGTATCGAGCACCCCAAACGAAGATCGTATGTAAAATTTATGCCCCTGTGAAGTTGATGTATCAACTACCCCCATCGGGGCCTGCAAACCTTTTGGCTTTTCATCTTTCAGGTTTAGGGTTTTGGATTTTACTTATGTTAAAAAGGCCTTTGGAGCATCATTGTAACGATCATATTCTTACAGATGCAAGTAGCCATCACATCTCTTCTCAGAGATAAGCTGCCACCATTCTAGCGAGTCTTTCACTCTGTATTTTTACAGTCTTTGTACATTTTTGCTCATTAATATAAAATTGTGTATTACTATATCTCTGTGTTTATGGTTGCATCTCTCATACATTTATGTTATATTATTGGATATCCAAGATATCTCTGTACATTTCTCTATTATATCTCCTCTCTCATTTTGTTCTGAAAATAATTCGGATCACCCTATTCCAACCCATTTCTTGATTCTCATGTGATCAATAAGGAAGCCTTTTGTCACTAAAAACTAAGGAAAATTTTAGGTGCTATATATATCACCCGTGGGCTAATTTTCAATGTTCTTTTCTAAAAGACGATTCACAAATTTCCATTTTTTATAAAAGTGATTGGCCCAAATTCTAGAGATGAAATTATTTTCCCTTAAAAATAGCCCAAATTTTATAGAAAATATATAAAATCCTTAGAAATTTAAATATTTTTACAAAAACATCGTAAAAAATTTCATAGTTTGCATATTAAGGACTAGTAAGATTCTCTAAGGTTTCTACATTCTAAGATAAATTTCCATCCTTAAAATTATCCATGCTAAAAACATGTCTTATATTTTAGAAATCCTTTCGGTCCCTACTCTCTTGTTCCTCCCAGTGGGTAACATTTTAATGAACATTGCTTCAAATAAACCCCTCTCTTCTAGATTCCTTACAATTTTTTTTGATAAGGAGTCCACTTGAGCTACCTCACCCCATATCTCAACATCCCTATGGATAAATTCATGTCTTCCCCCACAATATTATGCCCATGCTCTAGAATAAAAAATCATGCCTAGACCTAAGTCAAAATCCCAAGAATTATTAAATAAAAGAGACTTGGTCTTCCAACTTGAAATTAAACCACTAGATCTACCCCTTGATTTGGAGAAAATGAAATCCCACCCACAAAGGATATTTCTTAAATGAGTACCAATTCTATCACACTCCCTCATAATTTCCCGCAATAACACGATGTCGAGTATTTGGGCCTCGATATGTTTTTTAAGGGATTGTTTATTTGAGGGGTGGCCTTGCCCCATATAGTTTAGTGACAAAATGATCATTGATTATCCACTCCTTGGGGTTGGATTGCTCTAAGAACCCCCAGAATAGATAATGATTAACCATCTTGAACTTCCAAATTTGCCTTCTCTTGTGCCAATGAGAGATTGAATTTCCTTCCTCTAAGACCCCTCTTTCTCCCCCTTACTTCAGACATTGCGAAACAACATGCCTCACCCTAATCATAAGCAAGTACCTCTTCTTTTCCAATTTTAAGGGAATATCTAGGCACATGTTCATATCTATAATCCTCCTCACCCATGGACTCCATAGGTTTCCCTTTAGATACTATTATTGGTTTGTAGGAATGGTCCTAAAAAAACCCAAGCTCTAATTCAGACCCTAGGCTCTCAAGACTAGATTAGAACCCACCTTTCTTAGATATAATGCCCTCACAATTAACATCAAAATCCACAGGACCTTCAAAGTTCAAAAAAGAAGAAACAAATTTCGCCTCGAGATATTAAACCTGTATATCCACCATTACTTTCATAGTGTTTTTTTGGTACTCCAATCTATCCATAACTTCCCCTTCTTTAATTAGTAACTGGGGAAAACTAAAATAAACATTATTTTACCACAAGCCCATACACACGACATAGAGCACACTTGAGAAGAACCCCATAATAAAAAAGAGCACGAGTGAAGGATGTATTTCTCCTTTGCAAAATCATATCCAACATCAATCCATCACATATGTAAATCACCAATTCAAGCCAAACTCACAATGAGGGAAAATGAGGTATACAATCTACTTACCCTAAGGGCGAGGTTGTATCCTCAAGGAATGAGATTCCACCTTCATAATAGAAGCTTAATTTTTTTTTCTTTCACAGGAATGAGATTCCACCTACATAATACATGCTTAAATTTTTTTAATAATATGAAACGTGGTCGACTCAAAGGAAGGTGTTGGTACATATACAAGAAAATCAACTTTGAAAAGACCCCTTTAAGCTTTAATACTATACTAGGTAAGTGTCATTAAGTCAATCCAGACCCAATCTAATATTTATTTTTTAAAATAAATAGTCATTTTATTTCTGTAAAGCTTAATTATTTTTATGCTGAAAGGCGTACACCTATTGATAATGGGCAGATTTAATAAGGGTTTAGTGTTTAATAAGTTTTCTATGGACATGATTAAATATGACTGGAATATTCTTAGTAGTCACACAAAATAAATGGCTGTGATTTCAATCATTAACTTCCTAGCTATTATAAAGACATCAGTTTATGTGTTTACTTTTTTACATTTACCTAATCATATTTAAAAATTACTTTGATAGCAAACTGATTGCCACTTAAGTGATTAACAAAAATTAAAATATTAACACCAGATAAATGAAGCCCAACAATTTATTTGTTAATAAATAATAAAATTTAATATATTCTTTTAAAGATTCATTTCATCTTCTCAACCTTTCGGCATTCACCAGCAGCTATTTTACTGCTGTGCTAGTTTATAATAATATAAGAAGACATTGTCAACTCAGTGGGAGGTGTTGCTCCATAGACCAAAAAATCAAACGTTCACTGGGGGCCTGCAAGCTACGGCGTACCAGAGAATACAATATTAGGAAAGGGCGCCGTAGGAAAGTCATTAAGTCAATCCACAGACAAACTAATATTTATTTTCTCTTTATATATATATATATATATATTTCCAAAGGACACGTCGGAGATTCCAATATATACGTGTTGATCCCTGCGCGATACGTGTTTGTTTAGTAAAAAAGCCATACCAATTTTTCCACAGCGTGTAGAAGGAATCTTCATTTTCATTCTTTAATAATCCTCCTCCATTAGGGACGCAGCTTTCACGTTGAAGTTCTCTGCGCATGCAGTTCCTTTTCAGATTGTGTATTTCCCAAGCAACTCTCAACAACTTCTCGCCTGCGTCGGCTGCCCCAACAGCACGTTTAGGTGGCACCATTGACTTTCTAGTGTAAGTTGATCTACCATGTTGTTGCACAAAGCTTACTGCTTCTCACTATTTTCTCATGCATGTCCTTTAAAAAGCTGAGATCCCTCCGTCATTTCCCACACCTCCAACGAATTTCAACTGATAGATTCAAACAGAAAGCCCAACGTAGCCTTTTTCTATTCACCGTTTCCTCCAAACTGCAACCTGCCTGAAATAAAATATGAGATCAGATCAAACCGTTTGTGTGACTGGAGCAGGGGGATTCATTGCCTCATGGCTGGTCAAGAAACTCCTCAGCAAAGGCTATACTGTCAGAGGAGCAGTTCGTGGAAACCCCGGTAGGTTTTAATTGGTACTTTTTCTACATAATCTTGTATTTTTTAGAAACACTTCGCTCTACTTTTTTTATCTGTTAAGAGATGACCCAATTAGGTTTAGGTTTTCACCCAGAATAGAGAACCTAACTAGGTTCACCAAGAATTGATTCCACGACCTCCTGGTAACACCCGCTTGATTTTTTATGACATGATTGTTTATTAACTGTTTGTTTGGTTTGGATGGGAAGGATTTTAACAATTCCAAGTTTGAAGTACAGAGGATGGCAAGTATGAGCATCTGAGAGAGCTGGAAGGGGCGAAAGAGAGGTTTGAGCTTGTGAAAGCTGATATTCTCGATTACCAGAGCTTACTCACAGTTTTTCGAGGATGCCACGGTGTTTTTCACATGGCTTGCCTTCTCAACGATGACCCTGTAAGTAATTTTTAGTTCACATATATCATTGATATTGTCTTTTAGGTGTAGGACAGTCTGTGACTGAGTGTGACTGAGTGTGCTGTTCAGTAACTGTATAATATTAAGTCACTGGTTTGAAATTTGTTGGAACAAATAATCCAACTATGTTAAAGATTGGTGTGGCCTAATACTATCCACAGCATAGATGCCCTAGGTTACGGACAAACTATCAAACAAAAAATTCCTTGCTTGAGTTTTCAGATTCAGATTTATGCATGCACAGATTGAATATTGTCTATGATGATGCAGAATCAGGTGATAGAGCCAGCGGTGAAAGGAACGAGGAATGTTATGGAGGCGTGCGCAGAAATAGAGGTGAAGCGCGTAGTCTTTACATCTTCTATTGGTGCGGTTTACATGGACCCTCGCAGAGACCCTTGCGCTATAGTCGACGATGATTGCTGGAGCGATTTGGACTACTGCATACATACCAATGTATTTATTACTTTGGCTTTAACAACACATGTAAATATAAATTATATGGAGATACTGGTGGAATCCCATGGGCTAATTTTGTTTCTTGGTGTGGCTCATTGCAGAACTGGTATTGTTATGCAAAGACCTTGGCAGAGAAATCTGCATGGGAGATTGCTGAGAGAAGGAATTTAGAGATGGTAGTGATCAATCCAWGCYTGGTTTTAGGTCCATTGTTGCAATCCACCATGAACGCCAGCACTGCTCATATTATGAAATATTTGACAGGTGGGTAATGYTATATATYRHAGTTGGTNGGTTAGTTACAYATATAATKGAAWGTGAGTGTTTTAATAGRATGGATGGGCGTTGTCATAATGATGATAATCAGGATCAGCGAAGACGTATGCAAACTCAACTCAGGCATACGTGGACGTGAGGGACGTGGCGGATGCTCACATTTTAGTTTATGAAACGCCTTCAGCCGGTGGGCAGAGATATCTGTGCGGAGAATGCAGCCTCCACCGTGGAGAGSTCGTCGACAAGCTGGCAAAAYTGTGCCCGCGCTGTCCTCTGCCTACCAAGTACGTGCTTTCAAAGATAATTTTGTGGTGCTTTCAGGGATTTTAAATATTCAGCTGGAAGGTGGTTTAAATGTCTATCACTCACAACAGCAGCAATGATTTATGGTTTCGATGTATAAATTCTAACAATATATCTTAAAATCGGTGATTCAATTCATTAAACTAATCCTTAATCCTTAATGATTTAATCTATATTAAGTTATTACTCGGAGTTTTGTTTAATTCTCTGCAACTCCATGCATGAATACAGATGTTCAGACGAGATAAATCCAAGGAAGCAGCCATACAAGTTCTCCAATCGGAAAATGAGAGATTTGGGCCTCTCATTCACTCCAATAGACAAGTCTTTGGCTGATACAGTGGCCAGTTTACAGGAGAGGGGCTTTCTTCACTATCTCTGACGACCATACAACGCTGAGGAGAATAAATTTATGCACCATGGGAATGGGAATCCAGTTGTGGAGTGACATGCGTATGTAATAAACTTGATAACTTAAATCCATTTTAATTGGAAGATCAAATTTATGCGAAGTGTTTTGGTCGACCAAATCAAATATACCGACTTGTGAACTTTTTACAACTCTAAACTTATATGGATTAGAGATTCATTCTACTTCTCGTCATATATATATATAACACTGGTTATATATATGGAAAATATATGATGCGTTGTTATCGAGGCATTACACCATTCATCTTATACTATGAAATCATCGTAGTTATAATAATCATTTTATTTTGAATTTTAAAATATTTAATATTTTAATATTTTTAACTAGTACTTTGGTATTGTATGAAGGATTTTGATATTTTATTTCAGTAAATTTCCATAATATTAATTCTGTTTTAATCTATAAATTCGATAAAACATTATATATACACATTTTTTAATATATATATTTTTTATATAATAATTGGATGTGCATTATAAAAATCCTAAACATATTTAGGATGACATTGGGAACAATGTCATCACAAAGGGTATAAGATAATAGTAATATCTTAAATTTTGGGATGTCATTATTTTAGTAGGGAATGGGTAACTTGCTGTTCTTGGGCTGAGACATCATTATAATATTATTGTTATATAATATCTCAATTACATATAAATTTAAATTTAATAATTTTTATTACTTTTTGATAATAATATATGTGGATAATAATAATTAAAACCATAAAAATATATATAAAAAATATTTTTATATAATAATTGAATGTGCATTATAAAAATCCTAAACATATTAGGATGCCATTGGGAACCATGTGATGAAAAAAGGTGTGAAACAACAGATCATTTTGGGAACAATGTGATGAAAAGGGTACAAGACATATTGGGAACAATGTGATGAAAAGGGTACAAGACATATTGGGAACAATGTGATGAAAAGGTATAAGAAAATAGATCATAGTAATATATTAAATTTTGGGATATTATCGTAATATTATTGGTACAGAGTATTTCAATTATATATAAATTTAAATTTAATAATTATTATTAATTTTTTTAGTAATATAGGTTGATAATAATAAATAAAATCATAAATATATATAAATTTAAAATTAATAATTTATATTCATTTTCATATTAATACACGTTAATAATAATATTCAAGTAAAAAGATTTATTTAACAAAAATAATAATGTACATTGATCTTAAAAATCATTAGATGTGCTTCTAATGATGATATGTTGAAAAGAATTTTCATCATATGAGTATATAGAAATGAAACTTTGTTAATGTCCAATATTAATTTTACAATGGTTTATAAGGTTGATTGAAATATGTGGCTTATTTGGATTTCTATAAAGCTCTTCACAAGATCTCCAAATCTTGGGTAATTATGGTAGAAACTATGACTATCACTTTAGTAGAATCTTTACTCGTTTTAGTGATGGAAGAGGTCCACCACAAGGGAGGTTTCTCTAGTGACCTCAAGGGATTGAATAATAAGTTTGAAAGCCAAACCTACCGTCCCCTATCTTGATCACAATTACCAAGCTAAAGTATGCAACAATGGCCTCTTTAGACAGTAGACAAGTTAAATTGCATTGAGCAGTGAACGTTTATATAACAACAATAAATGGTTTGCAACAACAACAATTAGTGATGAGAAACACCACAGTTGATCATGAAAAGAAAGCATTTAACCCATATAATATTATCCAATTGATAGATATGATTTATGAACAAGTTAATCCACTTGTAATTAGGTGTATGCAACAAATTGAGACATTTTTCAATGGCTGTAGAAAAGTTTTGTAACAACAACAATAATGATTGTGAGTTTGCTAGAGTTAGGGTTAATATAGTTAGTAGGACACTTGAGAGATTTAGAAATATGATTCTAACAACTACTTTCACCACAATATTACTTCTAGATCAGTGTCTTTGTCATTCTAGGGCCTATGGAGTCTCAAATGCATTAAAATCGAAGATTGATCTAATTGAAACCAAGAGGTAGAGTGTAAACCCAAAAGGTGCAAGCACGTTTGGGCCTTAGGATTTATACTTTGAGGAAAATGATATCTAGGATGAAAGTACGTTTGGGCCCTAAATATTGTTTCTCCCTTCTTTTAGCTTCGCTTAGGTCAAAGATCAATTGCCTGGGGCCCAAATCCTAAAGTTCAAGCACTTTTGGGATTTAGGCTTCTAACCCTAGCAATAATTTTTCACTAACTTGGAGAAATAAAACTTTATGAGGAGAAAAAGCAATTACGTTCTCCTCTTAGGGTTTCAACAAAACAAGACTTACAACAAATTGGTTAAAAATTTGGGTATACATATGGCAAGTCGAGGGTTTGAGCCCCATCAACTGCCATATATTTCGTCGTTTTTATTGGCATGTTCTTTGGTGGTTTAATATATGGTTGTAACCATACATGAAATGGTTACAATGGAAAGTTTGTTAACCCTGCACACTTATGGAATTGGTTGCATGTGTTAACATATATACCAAGGTTTGGGGGCTAGCCCTCAGATCCCCCCAAATGGAACTTAATAAAAATTCAAATAAATTTTAAAACATGATAGGTTAAGAAACATGCGTGGGGTGTGATGTTTATGGAGGCTTTGTTAAGACTTTGGGAGGTCGTGGTTTCGACCCCCGTCGAATCCCATAGTATTTTGATAGACTATATAACCAATATTGGCCAATGGTAGTTTTCCACGTGGCGACCTCTCATTGGCTATCCCTTGCCACATGTCACCATGTGATTTTTCCATCTGGCATGTACAACTTGCCCAATCAACTGCCAACCAATATTCCATATCACCTGCTTGCCATGTCACCATTATACAGCCTGTAGGATCACGTGTCATGTGTCACCCTTTTAGTGCTGACACGTGTCACCATTTTTCCTATGTTGACTTTGACCTTTGACTTGGTTTGACTGGAACTTTGACTGCCCATAACTTTTGCATACAAACTCTGTTTGAGGCAATTTTTGCACCATTGGAAAGTTATCCCCAAGCTCTACACATTGATAGTGTTTTCAAGATAATTAGGGACATCTTAATTTTGAGCATTTCTAAACCATTCTTGAACTTTGTGGATGTTTCAGATCCTCCTAAACCTTTATGAGCACTCTCAGATCCTCCTGGATCATTCCTCCCCATTGGAAGACTTTTGGACCACCAAAAGTTTTGATTACTCAACAAATAAGTGAGGGTAAAGATACCTCACCCTTCTGATCTCCATCCATTTTTATGTACTTGGTTTTACCCATTTGAGACTAACTCGAAGATATTCTACATCACATCATTGTGAAGTCCTGATTCTTCTATCAAGAATAACATCTTCCTATAGCCCGTCAAAATATTTTGGAGAAAAATCATCAACTCCTGGAACTTGAATACTTTCATCTTCATCCATAATCATAGAAAGCTCATAAAGTTTCAAATTCTCAAGATTTACCACTGAATAAATTTACATGCACACTAATATATCTAGACGAAAGGCATTAGTACCAATATTTTCCAAGATCGTGAATGGACCATACCGGATTGGTCTTAACTTTTTGCCTTCACCTTTCATTCTATCCTTGTTGATATGCAACCATACTTGATCACAGACTTCAAACTGACGATCAACCCAATGTTTATCATGCCTTGCCTTATACTTGGCTTGGCTCTTCTCCAATTGTTCTTGTACTACTTGTTGTACCTGATGAATATTTTGAATGAACCTTTTAGCTTTATCTGTATCATCATGTCTATCTTCTTTACATGTTTCTCCAAAATCAATTTCCATAGGTGATTTATGCAAGTGCCCAAAACAAACTTCAAAAGGAGTTTTCTGAGTAGATGAATGCATGGCATGATTATATGCATTCTTTATATAAGGTAATTGTTCATCCCATAACTTAGAATGCTTGTTGCAGTATCCTCAAAGTAGATGTACCATTTTTCTATTTACCACCTCTATCTATCCATCTGTCTATGGATGGAAAGTTGTTCTCTTCTTCAACTTAGTTTCCATTAGCTCCCATAAATGAGACCAAAACTTTCCCAAAAAGCGAGAGTCTCGATCTGATGTTATAGATGTAGTAAGTCCAAAATGAACCCATACATTAACATAGAACATATGTGTTGTTTGTTCAACTGTGACCTATTTATTGCATGGAATCAAAATACACATCTTGTTAAATCTATCCACCACGACATATAGATAATCATGACCTATCCTGGACATTGACAAACCCCCTACAAATTCCATGGAGATACTTTCCCATGGATGAGAAGGTACTAGAAGTGGCGTACTTAACCCTAGCTTTCTATTGCTAATATTTCTTGTGGCACACATAACACACCCTTTGATATACTTGGAAACTATTTCATTCATTTGAGGCCAATAACAATACCTTTGTAATTGTTCAACTATATTACCAACCCCAAAATGACCAGAGATGAGAGATGTATGAGCTTATCTAATTACATTCACTCTTTCATCTCTTGGTACACATAGTTTTCCAAGATGATATAATAAATTGTCATGCATATAATAATATGAATGTTGATTGTCGTGAGTTAATGAATCATATACTTCTTTAAAATAGTCATCCTTAGTATATTGTTCAACATAACTTTCATATGCTAAAGGATTATACTTGAGTATTTTGGATGCATTAATTACTAGTCTTGACAACATATCTGCAACCTTGTTATGGATACCCTTCTTATACTTGATTACCAAATGAAACTATTGTAGGAAACCCATCCACTTGAAGTGTCATGACTATTGTAGCTTGGTATTTAACTGCAAATACTGTTATGGATGATGATCGGTATGAATTATTGTCTCCTTCCCCATTAAGTAATGTTTCCATTTCTTAAGACTTTGTACCAACACATACAATTCCTTATCATATGTTGGATAGTTAACCACAACTTGAGTGAAAGTCTCAGAATGATAACATATAGGTTTATCTTGTTGCTTCAAGATTGCTCCCATGGAATATCTACTTGCATTGATTTTAATCTCAAATGGTTGTTGTAGATCTGGCAGAGCCAAAACTGGTGCGATGATTATCTTTTACTTCAATGTCTCGAAGGATTTATGTTGCTTTCCTTTGCATTTAAAGACTTGTTTAACCCTTCTTAATGCATGTAGAGGTGTTGTTATGTATGAGAAATTAGGAATGAATTTTTTCCAATATTGTACCACTGCTAAGAAGCTCCTGACTTTGGTGGAAGTAGTTGGCTTTTTCCATTTTACAATGAATTCTACCTTTGTGGGATCTATCTTTAGTTGACCATTCCTTACAATGTATCCCAAATATACTAGAGAATTTTTTCCAAATTCACATTTAGATAACTTGATATACACCTTCTCCTTCTTCATGAGTTCAAAGACTATATTGACATGCTTTATATGATCTTCCCATATTCGACTAAATATCAATATGTCGTCTAAATAGACAATAAAAAAATCATCTATGTAAGGTCTAAACACATCATTTATTACTCTCATAAATGTTGTTGGTGCATTACATAACCCAAATGGCATAACTGACCATTCAAACAAGCCTTGCTTGGTTTTGAAAGTCGTTTTCCATATGTCGCCTTCTACAATTCTGATCTGATGGTAACCACTTCTCAAAACCATCTTAATGAAATACACAACATTCTTTAACTGGTCTAATAAATCATCAATTCTAGGAAGAGATAGCAATTCTTTACTGTAATCTTTTTCAGTGATCGAAAATCAATACACATTCTCCATGTGTCATCTTTCTTCGAAACTAATACAATAGGAGATCCACACAGAGAGGAGCTTGGTCTGATGATTCTTTTATCGATCAAATCATAAACTTTCTTATTAATCTATGCATTCTAGATTACTGATGACCTGTACATTCCAATATTTGGAAGAGGATCATCTTTCTAAAAATATATTTCATGTTCAACCTCCCTTTTAAGAGGAAACTTTGAAGGTTTTGGAAATAACTCATCATAATTAGATATGATGTTGATAAACTCCTATTTATGATTTGGATCACAACCTAATAAAGCATCTATTATATCTTCTTCTTTCTTTTTCACTATGATGAGAACAAAATATTTACTTGCACTCACGAGTCTCTTTATTTTCCCTGTACTCACTAAAGAAACATTAGTTTTGATATGATGAGCTCTGATGATGTATTCAACCCCATATTTCAAAAGACGATATCTATTCTCTTCTCGGTATAATATAGCCTTCTTTCCAAATAGATATGGACTACCCAAGACAATTCCACAAATGTTGAGAGGCACAACATCTAACTTGACCTCATCAAAGAACTTAGTTTTTATTGCAAATCTGGTCTTACACTACTTTTTTACCTACAACATAGCATCGTCACACACCCAACCTAATGAATATGGATTTTTGTGAGGTGTCATTCTCAAACCCATCTTCTTAACAATTACTTCAGAGATTAGATTAAATTTAGATCGATTGTTGAATAAAGTATCTACCTTGGTATGCTTAAGTATCACTATGACATGAAAAAACTCACTTCTCTTCTTTTGATCAATATCAATTTCACTTTTGGTGGATTGAACTGAAGCATTTGAATTGATAGCTGATATAACTTTGCTTCATATGGCCATGATCTTAGATTCATCTCTGGAATCTGAACCTAGATCCTAATCAAATGATGCAACAATATTTTTCTTCCCTTTTTCTTCTAATTTATTTGGTCATAATTTTGGATTCAGCTTCCAACACTATGATTCCTCATGTTCCTTTTTCTTACAATGGGAACATGTAGGTCTCCCCTTAGCTTGCTTTACTGTGGATGATTTCTTACTCTTCCATTTACCTTTCAGTTTCTTCTTGAATTTGAATTGCTTCTTATCTTCACTCGCATGATTACCCTTACTAGCCTTTAGACATGTATCTTGTACTGACACCATATCAATGTTAGTAGGGATAAACATTAGAATAGTGTGACGAAGATATGAGTGTGTGCCACCAATATACTTCAGAAGAGTTTCATGAGTATACAATGGAATCCCTAATGATAATTCATTCTTTGTGAATTCATGTGTATATGCATGAATATTCTAGACTTTATCTTGTCTTAGATTCTTCCATTTGATCATTGTCATTTGCGTATGTGCCAATGGATAATTTGTTTTCTTTATAGCCTTAGTAAACTTATCCCAGGAAGAGATTACTTTACCATTTTGAACAAGATCAATTTGCATCTTACTCTCCCACCATATTAAGGCATAGCCACTTAATCGAAGAGAAGCTAATTATATCTTTCCATCCTTGTCCTTAATATTTTCAACCCTACCATAGACCTCTATCTACTTGATCCAGTTGTCCAATTTCTTGGCATTCAATTCTACATCATAGATCGACAATTCAAACTTGACATTCAATTTTAATAATGGAATATTATGATCAGACTTCTTAGAGGACTTCTCTCGACGATAGGAATGTTTAATTGCTTCAAAAGAAAATGATGATGATGATGAGGATAGTGAAGGAGGCTTTGAAGGTCCACCACCTTCACCTCCTCCTTCTCCTTTTACCAAAGATTATCTTCTTACAGGATTTTGAATTCTTCATTCTAACTCATCTATTGTTTATTTTAATGATTGAAGCGTATCTTTGATCTCTTCATGGCTAATGGGATGATCTTATTCTTCTCCTTTTTCAGAAGCCATCTTATGTCTTCAAAATATTCTTCCAATTTCAGACTTATAACTTGCAATTTTTCCTTTACCAAGTTTGAGATTGGCTCTTGTAAGCATTCACTTGCAAAAAATTGTCAAACATGCTATGATACCTATTATCTCCATTTTGTGGATAACTAAGAATATTATATCTTGAGGCCCTCAGGTTGCAGATATGGAGTGCTGAGAGACTACATGACCAACAATACCCATTTTGCACAGATGGAAACCCCTCTCACCACCATAGATGGTCACAAATTTCTAGATGGAATCCACCACATCAGCTGGCTTCTGAAAGGCAGTGGGCCTTGCTCCATGAGGTACAAGTCAGTATTATGGTGAGAATCATTTCAATTTTTAATCCAGTTGAGTATGTTTTATCTTAGATTTCTCTAGATTTCATGATATATGCTTGGACATTATGCATTTTTCCCTGCTTCACCTTGGTGGTTGACATTGTGTCCTAGTAAGTGGTTTTACTTGGGGATGGTTTGATACTAGGAACTTGCTTAAAGAGCCATCGTACCATTCCCGACCATACTTACCACTTTCCATCATTTTTCCCCTCCATTTCCTCATCTCTTGGGATTTTAGGGTGTACTGAACCAAGAAGGGGTTGTCCCTCATTCTATGGGAAGAAGGGGATGAAGGCCTAGAGGGGTTGATGTTGGCTAAAATATAAAATTCTTGTATAAACCTTCCATATGCTTCTCCCGGGGATCACCCAAGGAAGCAATGAAACACTTATCTTTGAGTAAAGAGGACCCACAATATAATAAAGAATGCTTAAAAGGTTAGTTGAAGGATAGGAGGTCTCATCACGAGCCAACCTATCACGTCCATGAATATCTAGTGGTATGACATTGTCATCATCTGGTCACCAAACCAGGGAAATGGCTCTGAGTTGCATGGTTGAGAGAAAGGGGGTCTCATCATGAGCCAACCTTCTCATTTCCACTAGGTGTTTGTGGGTGACATTGCCATAATCTGGTCACCACGCCAGGGAAATGAACTTCAACCTCTTCTTATGCTATATTGAAAGAAAATACAAATAAAGATAAAAGGCAATTGATGGGCTTGGAAAAAGTGCATTGCAGATGAAGGCACCACACACGCTCTACAAAGGCACCCATGAATGAGACACTATGACCCCTTGTATGTCATGAGCCCTATGCCCATTGAGTATTCACCCCAACCACTTCATCCAATTTACATGGCTTAGAGAGGGATCTCTTGGAAAATTTCCTTGACCTAAGGTAAGATCTACCCAATAGGACATGTTGTCAACCCTCCCATATTCAAGCTTGACAAGTTGCATAGTGTCTTTGAGCATTTAATTGTTTGATATGGTGATCTTTGATCCACATGATTAGATGGATTATTTATTGTTTGGATTCACTTATCATGATGTTATGACTTGATATCCTTGGATGGCGTGCTCATTTGTCTTTGCAAGACCTAGTTGGTTGACAATTTTGGGAGAACAAGCCTAGCTTGGGCTTCTATGGGGCTACAAGCCCACAAGTTGGATGCCAAGGGCCTGCATGTCAGATGAGAAATATTAGACTTGGAAGGCTTTGATGATGACTTGGACGACATATCCCAGCCCTCACTTGCCAAGCGATTTTCCCACGACGGAAAAAAATCCTCTTGTTGAGCTTGACGCCATGTTTGGGGGGCTAGGGCATGGTCATGAGATGATATTCATTGGCACTTGGACGTTTTGAGTTGTTTGAGGATTTGACCATAAAGGAAGAAACTTGGATGCTTGACATGTGGCTTTGGGAAGCCTTACTACCATCCTACATCACCAACAAACTTCTCCTAGTGCCAAAACGTCCCCTAAAGGGGTGACGTCCATGTAAATTAGGGTTTTATTTTTGCAAAGTTGAAATTTTAAATTAATTGTTTAATTTTACTTTGTTAAGGGGGAAAAATTAGGGTTGTTGACCCCTAATCTTGTGGTTTACCCCTTAATTTGTGGACAAGTCGCCTTGGTGACATTTGTATAAATAAGAGATCATAAGATCTCATTTTAACATAACTCTCCCTCATTGTAAGAAGTATTGGTCTGAATTTTTCACTACACTTGGCTCTATTTGTCTCTTGTGCACTTGTTTATGGCTATCTTGTTGAATGGTTGATGGACGAGTGAGGCGCTAGCCTTGGATGATGTTTTCTAGATTTTATGGTGGATTATCTTGGAATCTTTCTTGATTTTGGTATAGTCTTTTAATATTATGCTATCATTCTTTTTCAAGTCAAGAATTGTTGTGCTAGGATCTAGGTGGGAAGTATAAGGGAATAAACCCCCAACATAGTCTTCATCATTTATTGATTTATCTTATTTATTAAACAAGGGTTTTCTACGAGAAGTATAAGGGCATACACCATATTAGCTTAAACCCTAGCTAGAGAAAATTTCCTTGGGAAGTAAAAACGCTTATACCCCCAAGGAGGTAGCTTCTCTAGATCCTTCTTTATTTGACTCCATTAACCCAATAGTAAAGGCACTAGTCATATTTTTTTTGCAATGGAGATGTAAAATCATTGCCTTGGGAAACACAAATATTGATATTTTGAAAGGTTTCTCGCTTGGAGTTGGTTTGCCACATTGAGAGGAGTCTTCCCCTACTAGGGCATCCCCTCTATCCCATTACTTTAATTTCTGTTACAAAATTTAACCTACAACCATTAGGGCTGCATAACCCTAGCTACTAACACCCTCTTAACTCCTAAACTAACCCTAGACTAGCTCTCTAACGTCACTCACCTAGTCTACTAACTAGGGGGAACCTTTTTGGATACTTCTTGGCACTTTTATATGGTTGATTTTGTTGATGTATTCCATTGAATGATACAGCCATAAGGCTGCAATTTTCTGCAGAAAACACATGTTTTAACAACTTGTTTTATTCAGCCTTAAAGTGCCATTTCTTCAGTCATAATTGATTTCCATACTCATTGATAATATTGTTGATTGATATTATGCTTTACATGCTGATTTGAATATCTTACTTGCTGATATAAAATGTCATCTATTGCTGCAAATTAGGGACACACATATTAACTTGCTGATCCATACTAACATATATCACTTCAAGTTGGATTTTCTTGTGTCTCGGTCATGTACAATCATCCAAAGAAGTAATATACCTTTGGGGAAAAAATCAATTGAATTGAAATCCATCTCTTCCCACTTTTCATTCCACTTAGACTTGACCTCTAGGGGCTTCACTTCCATTTCTCTCCATCTCCATCTCAATCCACCTAGGGTCACTGAGATTGCCTCCCTCGAGTGACCTAGTCTCCCTTGAAGTGAGGTACCTACATCGAGGTGAAATTGGGTGTAGGATTCCCAAGTTGTATCACTTGATTTGTGGTTGGTTTAGGATTTTCCCAACCCACAACTTGCACTATAACATTTTGGAGCCATTTTCGGGGAAGATTATGAATCTTCTTCATACCCTAACGACACTTTGGTGAGTTATCCCAAAGAATTTTCCTTAGCTTTCCTGGCGAATCCACCTAAGGGATGTTCCCTTTCCACCTTTATTGATGAGTTCATCTTGAAAGTCATCTGGCGACTCCACCTTCCCAAAATACTTCTTTCCCCAAACCTTTTCCCCCTGGGAGGTTCAAGCCTTCTAAGGTTTACCAAAGAAGGCCCCCTTTCAAGTCTCCCGTTTCTAAAACCCTTTTCCTTAAAACCCTTCCTCTTTCTCCAATGGCTCTCCCTTAGGCAAGGGAGCTCTACAAACCCCTTAACATGGCCAATATCCAAGGTTACGCTAACAAAATTCCAATAGAAGTCAACAAGTGGTTACATAAGTTCCTAGGAAACAATGTGATAACTACTGAAGACCACATTTATGTCATGGGTCAGGACATGGACAATGTAGGTATTGATCATGAAGACGTGGTCATGCGGCTATTTGCTTAATCATTGACTGAAGAATCCCTTGATTTGTTCAAAGGACTCTCTGATAATCATATCACATCCTATGATGCAATTTTGAACTTATTTAATAGAAGATGGTCGAGAAAAGAAGATGGTGGGACACTTGGGACTCAGTTCAATCAAATAAATAAAAAGGAGAATGAAACGGTAAGGGAATTCATTTCCATATTTGACAGGTTTTATAATCAAATTCCAACAGATTAGCATCCTACAACATCATCAGTTCGGATCCTTTACATGAATGATTTTGAAGGGAAGTTCTGATACATTATTAAAGATAAAAATCCCACATCATTGGAAGAGGCTAAAGAGTTCAGTATTGACATTGAAGAGAATCTCCTTGATTAAAAAATAGAACCTTTCCAGTACCCTCGTAACAATATATAATCAAGGACAAAGGTTTCCAACAACAATGTTCCTAATCTGATTTCTCTCCTGAATCAGAAGATAGACCAAATAAATACTTAGCTTGTTCAAGTGTAGAATCAACTTATGAACCGTATGAATACAGTGGAAAGAAATCAATTTGCTCCTAGACCTCAATTTGCGAGACAACAGAGAGATTCCACTAGTTGGAAACCAAGACCTCAAAAAGAGGAAAATGCCCCAAATACTTTGAAACCTGTTCATACAGTTGATATAGAAGCTTGGTGTCTCCCATGCCAAGAACCCCACAGGGAAGATGAGTTCCCCCGACGAGATGAATATTATCCTAACTACATAAAATTCATGATTTGCAATTTCAATGATGAACAAGTTACCCAAGAACAAATCAATGAATCCATAAGAATAGGAGAAAGAGAGGGGAGATTTCGGGCCTTAAGTAAATTGACATATGATAAGAATAAGGAATTGAGGAGGAGGGAAATTATAACCTACAGAAGAAAAAATGCTTCAACCCCTCCATCATAGCCTAATTCCCCTCTTAAATTAGCAGAAACGTTAGCTCCACCACCTCCACCGTCATTATGTGAGTTTCTTCCTAAGCCAACTCCTATAAATGACATTCAGTTGAATATAGATGTTGCAAGCATGTTTGAAAAACTCAATATGATGGTCCCAGTGACAAAGATGTGTAAGATCCCTTCCGTAAAAAGGGAAATTTTGAGGATATTACAGGTGTCAACTGAGAAGGAGGATCCTCCCATCATGTTGAAAATATGTATCTCGATCAGCCAAGGGAAAATAACCCTCTCTTCTATCTCTCATTAGGAATGAATGGCCTCTGTTTTAACAATTGAATGCTTGATTCAGCGGCCTCGACAAACATCATATCATTGAAGGTAATGAAACAAATTGGTTTGAAGACAACCCAACCTTATGGAAATGTGTGTGGCATTGAATCCAAAATATTCAAATTTATCGGGGTATGTGAAGAGATTGAGTTTTTCTTGATTTATTTTCCACATATCAACATTCTCATGGACATAGTAGTGATCGATGTTCCAGATGCTTGGGCGATGCTCTTATCTAGGAGAATGTCTACTTCTCTTGGGGGTTTCCTTATCATGGATCTCACTCATGCACACATTCCTATGGGATATGGCACTTTTCAGATACTATACAATCGAGAGAAAGATGATAGACACGTGATGGATCCTGATGGTCTTGATTATGCCAGCGAATGCGATTATGATGTACTCCCACAAGACATTGAGTATGATCCATTTGAGCTACCTTTTATGCAGGAGGACTCCATAGACATGCTTCTTCCATGCAAATATCAATAAAAAGAAAAACTTGCAAAATACCATGGGAAGGAACCTGGGTCTATCCAAATTTTAAAGAAAGAATATGAGAAACATGAAGAAATTATCAAAGATACAGTCCACTTAGAGCCTCCATACAATGAGAATACACCTTTCATCGGTTTTAATGAAGGAATTCTTGTGCTCATGTGGTACAAAAGAAAGGGCAAGCCCAGATATGACCAAGCATAAAACAATTCTTGGCTTGGACCGTACATCATCAGGAAGAAGTCTGACAAAGAAAGGTACTATCTGACAACATTAGACAAGAGAAAGATGACATTACCAATAGTGGGTATCTTCTCCAACCTCACATCCAGGTCACATGACTTATTTAGGGCTTGTGCCCCAGGTAAGTAGGTAAGTCATTTTGATTCCCTGCATTTGCATCTTGATTGCTCATACTAGTTTAGATGCATTTGATTTTCATTTTGTTCTATTTGCATATTGATTTCATGCTTAGTTTATAATTTTTTTGAAAAAATGTAAAATTTTTCTTTTTCTGTATTAGTTTGTTTTGATTATGATCATATGAGAACAAAGAAGAGTAGGTCATCCTACAATTGACAATTTGATGTTTCCTTACAGGAACAGGTCTACCAGGAGATGTTGCGGTTCTCATGCACTCTACGACGAGCACATGTCCCCAAGTAGGAGCCAGATGTTATCCCCATTTTGTGGATTAATAAGGAGATTATGTCTCGGGCCCTCAAGTTGTAGATATGGAGTTCCGAGAGACTACATGACAACCAATACCCATTTTGCGTAGATGGAAACCCCTCTCACCACCATAGATGGTCACAAGTTTCCAGATGGCATCCATGACATCAATTGACTTTCGGAAGGCAGTGATACTTGCTCCATGAGGTACAAGGCAGTATTATGGTGAGAATCATTTCAATATTTAAGCTAGTTGAGTATGTCGTATGCTATATTTCTCTAGATTTCATGATATATGCTTGGAAATTATGCCTTTTTCCCTGCTTCACCTTGGTGGTTGACATTGTGTCCTAGTAAGTGATTTTCCTTGGGGATGGTTTTTCTACTAGGACCTCCCTTAAAGATCCATCATACCATTCCCAACCATACTTACCACTTTCCATCATTTTCCCCCTCCATTTCCTCATCTCTTGGGATTTTAGGGTATATTGACCCAAGAAGGGGTTGTCACTCATTCTATGGGAAGAAGGAGTTGAAGGCCTAGATGGGTTGATGTTGGGTAAAAGATAAACGCCTTGTATAAACCTTCTAGATGCTTTGCTCAAGGATCACCCAAGAAAGAAATGAAACACTTATGTTTGAGTAAAGGGGACCCACAATATAATAAAGAATGCTTAAAAGGTTAGTTGAAGGATAGGAGGTCTCATCACGAGATGAACTATCACGTCCATGGATATCTAGTGGTATGAGATTGTCATCATCTGGTCACCAAACCAGGGCAATGGCTCTTAGTTGCATGGCTGAGAGAAAGGGGGTCTCATCATGAGCCAACCTTCTCATTTCTACTAGGTGTTTGTGGGTGACTTGGCCATCATCTGGTCACCACACCAGGGAAGTGACCTTCAACCTCTCCTTATGCTATATTGAAGGAAAATAAAATGAAATTTAAAAGGCAATTGATGGGCTTGGAAAACGTGCATTGCAGATGAAGGTACCACACACCCTCTACAAAGGCACCCATGAATGAGACACTATGACCCCTTGTATGCCATTATACCTATGCACATTGAGTCTTAACCCCAACCACTTCATCCACTTTACATGCCTTAGAGAGGGATCTCATTTTAACATAACTCTCCCTGATTTTGAGAAGTATTGGTTTGAAATTTTCAATACACTTGGCTCTATTTGTCTCTTGTGCACTTGTGTATGGCTATCTTGATGAATGGTTGATGGAGGAGTGAGGCGCTATCCTTGGATGATGTTTTCTATCTTTTATGGTGGATTATCTTGGAATCTTTTTCGATTTTGGTATAGTCTTTTAATATTATGCTATCATTCACTTTCAAGTCAAGAATTGTTGTGCTTGGAGCTAGGTGGGAAGTATAAGGGCATACACCACCACCATTGTCTTCATCATTTATTTCTTCATCTTATTGATTAAACAAGGGTTTTCTATGAGAAGTATAAGGGCATACAATCTCTTATCTTAAACCCTATCTAGAGAAACTTTCCTTGGGAAGTAAAATGGCTTACAGCCCCAAGGAGGTAGCTTCTATATATCCTTGTGTATTTGATTCCATTAACCCAATAGTAAAGGCACTAGTCATCCCTTTTTTGCATTGGATATGTAATATCATTGCCTTGGGAAATGCAAATTTTGATCTTTTGAAAGATTTCTCGCTTGGAGTTGGTTTGCCACATTGAGAGGAGTCTTCCCCTACTAGAGCAACCACTCTCTCCCATTACTTTAATTTCTTTTAGAAACTTCAACCTACATCCATTGGGGCTGCATAACCCTAGATACTAAAACCCTATTAACTCCTAAACTGATGCTATAATACCTCTCTAACTTCACTCACATAGTCTACTAACTAGGGCACACCTTTTGGGATACATTTTGGCACTTTTCTATGGTTGATTTTTCTATTGCATGCCATTGAATGTTAAGCCCTAATATTGACTCATTACCCCTTAATTGGGGCATATTATATTAGTAATGTTATTTTATTTATGTCGGCTTTAGGCCATTAGTTGTAATTATACCTCCTAGTCTCTTATATATACCAAGGAGACATTTTCATTTTGAATCATCTTGTACTTGAACATTTAAGTGGGGTAAAAGGAGGTTGCCCCCTCGAATAGGCTTATTATTTGAAATTATCTCTTTTTCAAGGCGTTGAGTACTTTTCCTGAGGTTTTTCTATTCTATATTGATGTTTGGTTCTTAACATATGGTATCAGAGCTCAAGGTCTTGGGGTTTCGCTGCTACATCTGAGACACCGTGGAATTTTCGCTATAGATTTTTTTCTACAACATTTCAGAAGGAACAGCTTAGATAATATTTAGTAGACGGATTGAGGTACGTTGGGTTCAAAATTCAGCTCCTGAGGCCTTATACTTTTGGAGATACAACCTGTACAAGATAAGGTTCTGGAATCATCCTGAAATGAGTCATTGCGTAATTTTCGCTATAAAACATTTTCTGTAATGTTTCAGACCCTAAAATCCAGAGGCCATTTACAGAAATTAGTAAGGTATCTATGGTAAAACGTTCAGCTTCTGGGTCATATTAAATTTGTAGATACACCTTGTGTAAGATAGGGTATCTGACTAGTCCTATTGACTAGTCTCAAGAAGGTGTTCCAAGTAAAACAATCATAAATTCTTGCTAGAGTATCCAAATTGAGTGGGACTAGTTGCATTGGATCGTGGATAGTCTGTATTATTTTGGGTGCGAGTTTCAGAATTTTATATCAATTATTTTGTGCGGGGCATGCTATACAAGTGAGATCTCCTAGAAAGGCCAAAAATCAACAAGTTGTGAGGAAGTTACCGTAAATTCCACTTGACACATCCAATTTTGATCAGACCTGTGGCATTGTAGAGAAGAAATATTAGAGAACTACCTAAAAGAAAGTTTCATACCCAGAAGGGTCGAAACTTGGGAGATAGAACCGAATAAATATTGTCTAGCAGAACCGCCTCAAAATCAATATTCAAAAGTGATATTTGGCCAACATGCCACCAAAAAAGGGACCTTCTACACCAAATAAGCCTCCAGAAAATCCTAATTGGACTCTTGATAAAGGTGAAGAAATGAGAAGGGACATAAATGAACTACAAAAGAAGATAGATTCAATGGAAGCTCAGTTGGATACTAAGATAGATTCAATGCAAGCTAAGTTGGATACTAAGATGGATTCAATGGAAGCTAAGTTGATGGATTCAATGGAAGCTAAGTTGGATACTAAGATGGATGGCTTAAAAGCGGAGATCATGGAAGTATTGAGAAATTTCGTAACAGAGAAGACACCCAAAAGTGAAAATGCATCTCATGAAATTCATAATGAGGACACAAGGAAAATGAATTAAGAATGGAGAAACTCCAACTTTGGTTTGAAGACCAACCACGTTCCTAAGATTGATATGAGGAAGTTTGATGGCAAGGACCCAATCACATGGATACTTCAGATGG